>JAUZST010010532.1:0-12370 GCA_034779995.1 Parotocinclus haroldoi | reverse complement strand
GGGGGAGGACGTGACCATATGAGACGACAGCATGAGAGAGAGAGCTAGAGAGAGAGAGAGAGAGAGAGAGAGAGAGAGAGAGAGAGCGAGCTCAAGCGAATGTGAAGGAGGAGGGGAGCAACGTTCTACAGAGAGAGAGGAGAGAGCGACTCCAATTCAAGCATGCAAACAACGCAACTTTGTGCTCCCTTGTCTTCTATTTAAGCCAGCGAAAAGTTGAAACTGTAAACAGGAGGCTAACAGAAGGCTAAACTCTTGACGGCACATTTACTCTTTTAATCACGCCCGTGGTTTGGCTTAAGTTAAGAGATGGTTTCCCAGTGCATCGTAGGTGTTATATGATTTACGTATGCAGCATGTGCTAATTCAAGGTGCCACAAACCACGTACAGGTAGCCTCTAAAAAAGAAGAAGTTTGAACTTGAAAACCAAATAGCATGGTCTCCCTGTTACTGTGAGCAACAATGGAGGCTGCCAGTGCAGTAATAAGTACTGACAATACTCATGTTACTCCGAAATGCATATTTTGACACAACTTATTGTGCCGATTCACTTTCGAACCCTCTCGGCCTGTGAAAAACCCAGAGCAACTAGCATACCTGTTTGGTCAGGCAGGATGCCAAGTCGGAGCAGAGCTCAGCTCAGATCAGAAGTTAATTTGAGCAAGAGAATGAAGAAAGCAGTTAAAGGCAGTGAAGTGTAGGCTATTCTTCTACAATGCTGAGCTTGCTGGCTCCGACACTCAATGCGACGTCAGCTACGCTGTAACTATGAAAACCGCTCTCTCAAACCCAAAGGTCAGCCTCAGTGAAGTGGGTTGGTTGTGAAGTGTTGCTTTTCCATTTCTGCCAAACGCCCATTTGCTCATGCACCTTACTTTGAGCCTTCGAATGAAAATGGAACACCTCCCACTCTCTGACATGTTCGACGGCCAGAGTGGTCACTGCCACCAACGCGAGGCTCAGGCCACCTCAGGGGCGGCGTACCACCTGTGCTCATTGTGCAGTGCAACGGAACAAAGCGCCTGTCTCTACGCTGACACACACGCAAACGCATGAGCAAGCGCGCGCGCGCACACACACACACACACAGCACACACACAGAGCGCGTTGACTCTAGCTGGACTCCTGAACATTTTCTATTTCATTTCTTTTTACGTTAAATATTCTAACGCACATTTGCATCTCTGCACCCCTTCCTGCTCCGGATCCCAAAGGCCACAAGGTTCTGTGCCCTGACGTTGCTATTTCTACTTTAACGGCAGCTCCAGACAGCATTATAAGTTATAAAATAAACACACACAACAACATGGATACACACCAATGATATTCGTCTGGCTCGTCTTTGTGCGGACAGATACTTCCGAGAAAGGGGAGGAAAGAGAGCGAGAATTCTACGTAAAGCTTGTTCTCTCGCCATAAACCAATGTGCAGAGGCACAGAGCAGGAGACAAGATGAATGTAAGGACTGATCACATGGACTCGCGCTCATTCATTCCCAGAGCAGCACAATCGAAGTGGCTTTCAGTCCATAATTCTGCTTGGCACCTTGCTGAATCCTTCAACCTCATTCAGCCTAGCAGAGCTCAATAGGAAATCCAAGCGCTTCCACAAAGCCAGTGGGGAAAGCGTTGCTCTTAAAAAAGGGGCTGAGGACATCTCGCATTGATTCCCTTAATGGGTCAATACATTACAGGTTATAACTAGGCTGCGGTGGGATCCAGGCATTTGGCTAAGTAAGTCTCCTGACAGCTGACTATTATTTGAAAGAATAATGAGAAATTTGCACTTGTATTCGGCTAATCACGGCCAACAATCTTTTGACATGAAATCACAGCCTCTGCTCGCTCAAGTCCGAACACTGACTATGTTCATGCATCATGCTTACAAGGACTTATCTGAGCCTTTATTACAGGAATCATCCCATCAAGAATTAACGGCCTGGATTAATGAGCCATTGTCAAGCGTGCTCTGGCTCCCGAATAGGGTCCAGTCTCGAATCTATGACATCATTGTGAGAGGTTGTAAAACGCTGTAAAGTCATGCTTAATAAATTACAGAAAAGAAATGGGGAGCCGCGTTGGAAAATGAGAACCGTGAACTGAAACAGGTTCTTGCATGGCCCGGGAGGTATGAGGAACTTTCTGGATAGGGAAGTAAGGTGGTTAAATGGTATTTCAACAGTCTGCCTTAACATGCCATGGCAAACGTATTTACTGAAATCAGTGACTATCAAAAGACAATCGAAATCGAAATAAAGCCATTCTTAATACTGATCAGCATGGCATCTCTCTGATTGGATGCCACTGACCGGTTTAAAAATCACACGTCTTACATTGACACGGTTGTAATACAGCCAGATATGATCATCCTCTCACGAGACTCGAAGATGTCATGAAGCTTGCAGGTTTTTCAAACCTCTGCACGCTTCCCTCATTCTGTAGCAGTCTATTCAGTTTCACTCAAAGTCTGAGCAGGAGAGAACACCAGCAGTGTCATTAGGATTAAAGCAGTCTTATGAACAATGCCAGGCGAGTGAGCGTCTGCCGTCCTTCCAAGGATTTCATGCAAATCGAGGTGACTGTACTGCCTGTGTATCAATGTCTCAACTCGACCCATCATAGCTGTCAGTTTTAAATTCAACATGCAAAGATGGGCTTCAGATATTCAAAAAGCCTTAAAAAAAAAAAAAAAAACAGTCCAGCAATAGCATAGCCTGTCCATGCAGACAACTGATGTCATAGTTAGTGTCAGAGCTCAGCTTTTATTGTTGCTAATCCAGACACTGACCGGCCTTCGAGTCATTATTAGATGTCTCAGATTGTGGATGAAATAACACCAGAAAATGAAGGGCAAACATGCTCAAACGGATGAATTATAAGGTCCATGCACAAAAGCACAGCGTGCATACTGTGAAAAGGTTTCAAAAGGGTGCCTGTGCTGAAAATCCGGCTCTGACCTGGTTACAGATGGTGTACAAAAGACAAAAGTTAAAAGAAGGGGAGGGAGAAAAGTCTGAAGTCGGGGCTTGAGCAAGCTGGAGTTTAACGCCATGGTTTTTGGTTTTGTCGGGAACCATTTAAGATGAGATAAGATTAACTACGAAAACAGGACAAACTGTACATTTTAGGAGAAGTAGCTTAGAAGGTGGAAACCTCAAAGGATAGGGTTTATGCAGGAATGAGAGATTACAAAGGCATGCATCATGATTCTGAGTTTTGATGAACAAAGCACCAACCAGTAAGAAATATATAATGTAATATTCATGTAAATTTAAGATTTAGAATAACAATGAAGGGAAGATGAAGGGAAGATGGGAAGAATTTGACAAACGAGCCAGTTTGTAACACTGTACTGCCACCTGAAGATACCTACCATTGCCACTAATAATGGATCATGATGCAACTACGGGTTTTGGGGAGAATAATAAGTAGTCATATGAGCCAGCTTTAGTTTTTTTTTTTTTTTGCACATTTAGTATATAGCTTTACTAAGTTTAAAATAAAACACCACTGGTATATATTTGAGGATGGATTCACATGGTGTACCACAGGGACCTGTTACTGGGCCTTTTTCATTTTTGGTCACTGCCTATTAGAAAAATAAACCAATACACGAGGGAAAGGGAAACTGTTCCCAGTGCACGGCAGTTCAATAACAGTAAGTGCACATTAGTATAGCATCTTTATAACGAAAGCAAATAATACACGACACTTCTATAAAGTCGTTCTAGGAAGATTAATTTTATTCGCCTTGACTTCGTAACCTGGACTGTACTGGTCAAGGAAGCTAAGAAGATGACAATTAGTTAAAAAAAATGACACCATTTTGCGATACGAAAGCTGAAATGTAAGTAAAGTTTGGTCGGTACCTGGTGGCTGGTCCATCTCTATGTAAAATATTAACTCAGTGGAATATGGCAGCATCACATCCGTCGGCTCGTCTTCTTTCTCCGTATTCCACACTGTATTGTACATTGTCTGACTCCGCTCAATGACTCGTACCTCTTCAAAACGTTAAATAATTTGTTATTAAATCTTCGAAAAAGCACCAGGCTTCACGGGTCTAGGTCTACTTTTTTCGAACATAGTACGTTTCCTCAGACAGAAGAGAAAGTAGATACCAGCTCTACCACCCAGTCTGTCTCATCTAAACGGTCAGGCTTTCATTTCAAGCGCAAACCTTCACTTCATGGGGGAGGAACCATATCTCCGGCTCACAACGGGTAATCCCTACATGGAAAGAAAGTCACGCTCGGCGCACACACAGTGTTTCACCAGGATGCAATCGTATTAACGCATTGCAGTTCTTCACAAATTCCGAAAACATATAAACAAGCACTCGATATTTTTACCTAGAATTAGACGGCATTGGTGCACGAGTGACATCATAGTCAAGCCCCCCTCCATACAAGAATTAATGGTATCGTCCCAAACCGGTTTACAGTGTTAGGCTCACGGACGTCTCTTATGCGCCTTGTTCCAAATCTACAGCCCACTCACTATACAGTGCACTACTTACAGAGTTTTGCATTTAATTTATAAAACCACCACTAAACTCATATAGGATATCCCGAGCAGTGTTCAAGTTTGAGATCACACCAGTATTAGGTGCAGCTTCTACAGCTACAAAGAACAGCACATCACGTTGGAAGTTATGAAGAATAAGGGTGTTAGGTGTTATTCTGGACACAACCAACTCTGTCTCCAACGTAGGGAAATCAGTTTTTTTTACAGCCGCGTGTTCCCCAGGAGCCAATCAACTTGCCGGAAAACCGCAAGTCAAACTATGATTGGTCGAACCGTTACTAAGAGGGTCCAAATGGAAAAGGGAGAACATATGATCAAAAATCTACCTGACCGCCGTGTTCACTTGAACAACGAATTGAACTTAAACAATAAATACACATATTTTACGAACTTAAAAATGCTAATTTTCTCAAAAAACGGGATAGAGTTACGCGTAAATGTGGCTAATAAAATAAATTATCTTGTAATGAATGACTACAAACCTTTAATGTGCTCATAAAACATTTATACAGGTAATAAAAGTCGTTTTTGTAAACACAGCCTGACACGGTTTAAGCAAAAACCTCAGTGGTTTCTCAAACTGGGCTCTGAAACATATCGCTGTATGTCTGGGATTTTGGTAGCATATTGTGATACTTTTTTACGATTGTGATTGTCAACTAATGTAAGATTAAGATTTTCCACGTGGAATTCCAGGAGTCATACACACAATTGGCTTAATAGAATTTTGCGCAAAATATCTAACACAAGCAAATATCTACACAAACTGTCTATGTCTTCTCAACAACAACAAAAAAAAAACGAAATAAGCTTTTGTCTTTCAGTGGCAAAGTAGTGACTTGATATAGGAGAAAGATTAATGCACTAGACCACACTGTTTACCTTCTAATTAAGGTGCTCAAAACCATTTGTGGTTTATGGTTTGCTTTTATGAGAATTTGTTTTCTATATGGCAGAGCATTCGATCAGATACTTTCTTTTATTTCTTGACCACATTCGGCCTTAAAATTGTTCGTACAGCTGCTGTCGTTACACCAAAATGTTTATGGAATCAGTAATGAACAGAATTTGACCTTACTCAAATAACAAACACTCTACATTTATTTTTATATGAAAATGAAATGCTTTTTAATACCAATCGCTGTATATAATTGGTTGTAATTGGAAACATAGTAAAAGACATAAATGTAATACGTTGTTAACGTAATTTATGTCACCAGTTTGGCTTCTGAGGGTGCAATGAAAGGTCATTTGTCCAATAAATATGATGGTTAAGATGATTTGCCTTTTATACTGAATATTTGCAATAGTTTGATATCATGACTACATCTTAACTGGTAAGTCGATATATATTTTTATATTACGTAAAAACCCTTTAACATGATGCACTGGTGCCTGAGTTGTTCCTGCCTTGCTCCCTGTGCCCCCAGATAAGCAACGGCTTTCCAGCAACTCTGAGCTGGATTAAGCGGTTCAGAAAATGAATGAATGAAAGGAAACCCTTTACCCGTCTACACACATTTGAGAATTTCCACCCTTTTGTGCCTGCCACGCACACTAATTCTAATCCAATTAGAATTTGGTATTTACTAATATTATACATTTAGTTACACAAAATCGTTTTCAATTGTCTTTTAGGTAATAAGATGGATTTTGTGTCAAATATATTACTTACCTAGTCTTACCAGACTCCTAGAGATGCCAAAAACTGGGCCATATTTCCATGTCTTTTATTGCCCATGATATTATGATCATGACATAATGACACTAATGGAAGTGTATTGAATTTACTGTGTGGATATTAAATGCTTTACTTCATGAGTTCTAGCCTTTCTTTCATTTTCTCAAAATATATTACTTTTGCCTACAACGCCTTTGCTACATTTACAATTCTAATATGCATGTATTAAACTGGGATATCACAATCATGCGTAGTGGGCTGATACTGGACAACAATCTGCTTCCTGTTCCCTTTTCAGTTCATCTGTCAGATCTTTGGATCTTTCGTGGATAAAGATGTCTATGCTTAGTGTAGATGTCAACATTACATTAGGAGCAATATTTTAATGCAAGACTCAAAGGAGCATCCAGATGGCTCTTGTCTGCCACAGACTCGTCTTGTCAAGTGTGTCAAACTTGCTTAATTGTCACTAACTGTGCCTCGGCCCAGTGATGACAGATGGATCTGAAACAATGACCAGGAACTGACTCACCATGGTGATCCTTACTCCCAAAACCCACGAGCACAATTAACATACGGTGTTTGTCAGTGACAGCAACCAAAGGCTCAAAATAACACACATATAGCTGTCTATATAAAGGTCTCTCCATGGTAGCTGCACAAGATCTCTATATTAGAAATCACCCACAGTCCTCCTGGGGTTCGGCCATATTGTTAGCTGCTTTTACACTGAAGCCACACACATGCTCAGGTGAACACAGGGATTTGAGGGTTGTTTGTGAGGTGGCCATAGAAACCAGATACAAGCCAAATAAAGCTCAGAGAATTTGGTGTTAAGTGTCTCTTGCACAAATAATTATGATTACATTTTATATGTTATACACAAAAAACGTGGAAAATAAATTATTCAGACAAATTTAGTTTTGAACATGCATAAACTGTTCCTATATATTGTATGATGATACACTAAGTTTCTAGTTGTGGTATGTGGCTATCAGGTACACACCGTAGAGACCATGTAACCATAGTTTAACAAACATTCAATTAATGTCTGTTCACTTTAACGACAATTCTAACTTATTGTAATAGGAATTTAACTTTGTAAATTTTAACTCCATATGTTTAAATCTGTTAAATTCCACTAAATGTTCTGGAAATCAGTGTTCTTCAAATCATGAGGGACTCATTCCCTCTTGGTTATGTGCAACCAATGGTATGATTTGGTTTTTGTTTCATTATGCACATTCTACAGTGTCATGTGTTTAAACAGTTAGCAAACACATAAAACATTCATTCTAACAGCATTAGGACACTCAGCACATTCTAAAGCTTCACTGTATTTTTTTCAATTAACAAATACAATTTAAAAATAATATCTCAAACCGGATACAAGGTGAAATCGACCTTTTCAACCACCGTCAATATAATACACAGACATGACAATATAAGAGATCACCTATTTTTGGGCTTCCCATGATTTTAAAATAATCCTGATGATACAGCTTCCAACTGAACTTGTGACTTGTTGTCTATTATGGATCTCCAATGAAAAATTACTTAGGGGGACATTGTGCTTACAGAGTCATATGCACCAAATACAAAGCTACCAAGGGGAACAGAAGCAAATTATCCTTCAGGGAGTGGAAACAGTAACAACAATCAGTACTTTGTTTCACCAATAAAGCTACTATCATAAAATAAATGAAACTATAGGTAGTGTGTCATCACGTTTGTGGCTGCTGGAACTTGCTAACACTTTAATTTGCATCTGTTCAACCGACACATGTTGTGGTGTTTGAATAACCTGTAAAGGGTATTACTTATATATAACTTTATGCTAAAACAAAAAGAATTTCGTTTTAAGTTGGGATAAGAACTTGGACTGTAAAAAGTAAAAAAACAAAAACAAAACATTGGCACCTTATGGAGCAGTTCCTCAAAAGTTTCTGGCATAGTGACCAAAACAAACAACACACCATAACCACCTACCACCTACTTTCCTGATTGATGGAGACTGGAGGAAAGAGGAGAGATTTGCTGACATGAACATGTCACACAGTAGCCAGGGGCAACCTGGGACCACTGCCGTGTGTGTTACCTTGTCACCCAAAATATGCCTCAGTTTCAGCTTTCTTCATGTGGCTTAGATCAGTCACTTGGATAACACCTATAAAATCAACTCTCTGCTTGTGAACGCTGTTTGTTTGGAAGTTCAAAGCCAGCTTGAAGACCAATCACATGGTGGCTGTGTCACGTTTCAACATAAACCAGTGATGAAAGCAAACACGGAGTCCATTCTCAGAAAGTTTTCATATAATAAAAGGTTTGGTTCATACGTCTTGGCCTACGACCAGCCAAAGAAACAAAAATGTGCTCGATCGAGCTCCTTTATGGGCTTTTTCTAACTGGTTTCATTATCTTCTCACAAACGCCTCCCTGCTTTCATTTTTCATCATGCAGAGTTGGTGGTGAGGGACTCCACTGAGAATTGTTTGCATGTTACATTTTATGAGCTGGATTTTCTCATTCCGTGCTGCCTCTGTGCATGAAGATTGCTGACTTTGAGCCAAAGGGCAAGCATGACTAACAGAGAGAGCGAGAGATTCTAATCAGCCAGACTACAGAGGGATGGTGTGTGTGTGTGTGTGTGTGTGTGTGTGTGTGTGCGCGTGTGTGTGTGTGTGTGCGTGTGTGTGCGCGCGTGTGTGTGTGTGTGTGTGTGTGTGTGTGTGTGCGTGCGTGCGTGCGTAATAAAGATTCATAAGGAAAGACCTACATGTATGTACGATTGAATATTTGTGCATTTGAAGTTACTGTGAGTGAGTTTTCTTAGTTCTGCAGAGAAAACCATGAGTTTGCTGGAAGACAGTACTTTATCTGAGCTGGTCCTGAGCTGATTATGGAGATTACACAACAGCCTCGGGCACTGTCATATTTTTTTTTCTCTGACCTCAGCTGCTCGAGTGGAATTTTACAGGTTTAGTGTACAGACTGTTGTATAATACTCCCAACAGTTGCTGTTGTGTAAGCTCTGCTTTCAGATGCATAATTCATAAAGTTTCAGAAATCTAACAGAGGTAATGGCATTGCTCTCTAGCTCGAATGGCTAAGGGAAATTAGTTTCACTGCGTTGTAAATTACACGTGGTGAGAGAGATCACCGTTTCACTTTTTTTGCTGAGCTCATCAGAATCAGGCTGTTCCCTCCGTCACTGTCTCTCTCTCTTTGTTTGGTTACATGATATAAGAAAGTGCCTGCCTAAGCTGAACATCGGATTCCTCTGGGCTCCTGGTAGCAAAGGACATCTGGAGAGATACGGACTAGTTCTAATGCGCCATCCTCCATATGGTAACACGCATGAGAACAGGACAGCCTGCCCCACTAACCCTGAACTCATGTTTTCTGCTGGGCTTGCAAAGTTCCGGTTGCCTCTGGACAGGTATGTCACAGGGGGACAGGGCTGGCGCCAGGACAGAATCAGTGGGGGGTTCCTTAAATATAAGAGGGTGGTCATAATTCAAGCGAAGGATACTTTACCAGCACACAATGTGAAAGTACACAATCTGATAGAACTGACTGCTACAAGACAGAGTTACATGCAGTGAGTAATACCAGTAAGCTATAGCATTATGAAACAGACCTACAGTACTGTGCAAAAGTCTTAGGCCACCATTAGAATACATATGGTATTTCTATAAAGTATTTTAAAACTAGAAAAAAAAGTCTGTTTCTATAAGCTGCAGTGGAAAATAATTTCAGGAGACCTCTCATAACGCTTTAGGAATGGCAGCATCTGGCAGCTTCATGCCAAGTTGACCCATCTGCACTCACTTTTCCAGAAGGAGAAAAGAGTAAAAAGGCAAAGATTTACTGAAGCTCACAAAGTTTCAGAAGACAAACAAATTTAATGGTGGCTTAAGACTTTTGCACAGTACCGCACACTGAAAGCAGAACAACAATGGCAAGCACACAATAAAACTCACACGCCGACAAAGCAAATATCAAGAGACACGAATGAAAAAAAACTTTGCCATCTTTACCACAAAACAATGCCACTGATTAAGCAAAGCAAAAATCCAAAAAGCAAAAGTAAGAAAATCTCAGCCAACCTGATATAAACAAATAACGTTTACATATTGAACTCATCAATACAGTTATGATCTTCTCTTTGCTAAATGGAATCTTCTTTGTAGTTACTTTATTGCACTATCCATGGAAAAAAATGAACTGGACAAAAATCTCCTTTGAAGGTCAGCTGAATAACGATCTTTAATAGTCCATTCAAACTGTCATTTTGAAAACTATTCAAGCTTTTTGCTGCCGACTGGAGCTGGTGCAGATTTTGTTTGCTATGTAACAGCAGCTGACTCAGACAGAGAAATGGGACATCATGTCCACCACTGTTATAGCGCTTAATCATTTTTATTCCTAAAACCTACCTACTTTTTCAGCAAGAGTCAATTTGACTGACATGCAAATTAACCAACCTTCTTATATTGCTTCAGTGCATCAGGATCACATCTTATTTGGACCATATCTGTTGATATCTGCTTCAAACAAATGTTTCAATTACTGAATGTCATTGTGTAAACCACTAAAAATGTATGAGAAAATTATTTAGAAAATTAGAAAAAGGCATATAAATCTGATCTGGTGATAAGCATAGCTTTTCATTACTTTTGAATTGTACAGTGCATGTGTTTCATAACCAGAACTAAACGATCTTAAAATGACAACAAAAAGTACTTGGAGCCAATATTTAATTTTGAGTGATGGTCACTGGGGGTAGTGACACTCATTTATCAGGGCTACGAGTTGAGGGCTTATCAGTAGCATGACTAACCTCATCTCTGGAATAAAGCCAGCTAAATATTGAATGTATTTGCTTCAATGATCCAATATTTATTGCATCTATGATCAGAAACATTGGTGTAAAGGATTTCACTAAGAAAATTAAATTAGCAACAGTAAAGTATGCCATGTTTGTGTCTTTACGCTGTGCTGAATCAGAATAAAAGCCAGATGCATGAACCTTTTCTCGTAAAGGCAAAAGTTCCTTTGTTCCTTGTGAAATACTATTTTCATACCCCGCATTATTATCCATTTCATGTAGGCTAATAAGCTGTAGTTAAATAATAAAAAGAACCCGAAAGCATAGAAACACAGGTTATTCGTAAGACCTCATTCTTGGTTTTCATTTACATCAAATTTATGGTTTCAGTTTTATTACTCTTTTGCTTTAGCTACAGCCTCGTGATAGACACGGTGATGTAAAACATTTCAAAAAGTGTTAATAGATCAGTACTCTGTATCAGTGCTCAAGTAATAAATATTAGAAAAGAAAAACTGTATCTTTTTTTTAAGGTATTTTAGCATGATGACCAGGATTGAAACGATGAACTGTAAAATGTAGCCGAACTTACTATGATATAAAAAAAAAACCCAGGAGTTCAATTCTGGGTTATATTTTTAAATGACTAATAAATTTCCATTTAATGTGCATGTATGAAAGGTTCTGAAGTCAGATGCTGACCGCAACTGGCTGCAATAGTGCTGTACACAGTCCAAGCGGAGTACTGGATTCACATGATAGGCTTATAATGTATCTTCCTGAGAGCTTTTTAGAAACGAAGCAGGCTTTACATATCCTAAAAAAAAGTCCTATATTATCAAACAGACTTTCGAGCATGACTTGCTATCAGCCAGTATTTTTCCACTGAGCTAGACTAATGGGCTCTTACGGCTGCACTCTGCAGGAGGAGTCATGTGTCTCAGATAATGTATGCTCTGATTCGAGTTAAACGTTTATGCATACTGTCTGGAAATTTTGCTCTACTTTTCTCCACCACTAACACTTCTGTATACTCGCCTGGGTGCAACTGAGCACTGAGCATGGTGCAGGGTAATAAAATATGCAGAAAGGCATGACTAAGCAGAGGGCACAGGCTACTGCACGGCCCTAAAACTGACACCGATGTGTTAATGACTCTGCTCCCAGGAGTGAAGACACAGAGACCCCCCCCCCTCCACCTCACTCATGAAACTTGGGTACTTACATGACTGTATAATGTAGTTGTCTTGTTTTGTTTTTTTCCCCCTGGTTGTATTTGAGCTTGTTTTCATTATTGTGATGAGCTGGACCAACTTATACCACTGACATTT
>JAUZST010010531.1:0-12370 GCA_034779995.1 Parotocinclus haroldoi | reverse complement strand
TGTGTGTGTTTGTGTGTGTGTGTGTGTGTGTGTGTGTGTGTGTGTGTGTGTGTGTGTGTGTGTGTGTGTGTGTGTGCGAGATTGGCATTGGATTGATTCTTGCCTGACTTGTTTAAAGCACATATAAAAATGAAAGAATAACTAAAGGTATAGAAGACGCATACATCTGCAGAAAAGTTTTAGCTATTACAGTGAAAAACGGTAAATACATATGCAGTGATTTCATAAACAAGTATTCATACTATACCCATCTAACTGGAAAGCAGTAGCCACAAAAAAAATGCTGCCTTTTCAATGCAATTTCAGGCTTTGAGAATAGTTGTAGACGAAAATGAATGTTATAATTTTTCATGGCAGAACCCCTGCATTGAACGATAATTATGTACACAGTATTTTTCAATGCTCTCAGACTCCCTTCGACATCCTGGGTGATTCCCATCTGTTTGGATACAGTGACAGTATTATCCCCTGACACCTAGGTGAAAAATGTGGTGTTTAGAACAGTGTCATTTGGAAATCTATGATTAAACAGCTGTTTAATTTGCACTTGAAACAAGTAATCTAACAAAAATAACATATTGTTCAAGACCAATATTCAATGTTTGGTACAGACCAAACACTGTTCATGCAGTGTACAGAAAGAGAAATTCATGTTTTATTTTTAATTTTATCATCAGAACATTGTCAAAATATTGTAAACAATGTTAATTGTAGTGCATGCTCTATTTGTGTCTATATGAGAAAATGGGAGAAGAGTCCATTGAGCAGCAAATCATTTAGTTTGATAGTACATGTTAATAAACTTTTGGTTCCCCTGATGAGATGGAATCTCCCAGGTAAGAAACGTGCTCTATCTTTATCTTTATCTTTATTTTTCTAAAGCTGCACAGAATGAGTGTGGTGTGTCGAAAAATATGACAAACAGAAAAAAGGACAAAAAGGATGAAAGGAAGTAGTCTTATAAACAGATTCGGCAAGCTTATCATTTTAGACCAAAGCGCAGCTCTTAGCAGAAGCCATCAGTTAATCTATTTGGTGTAGAGCACTGCTGGCATATTCACCCATTACACAAGCAGCTCTTGGAGTAGGAGAATTAAAGATATATGCTTCGTTGTGAACTGTGCTAAATTTCGACCTTTCATCCCCGCTGGTGACACGTCATTAACTAGAACACATGCTTTCTTGCCACCCACAATCCCTAGTCAGCATGGGCAATATGTTTTCTTTGTCTTCTTCTCTCTGCAGTCTCTAGCATTCATAACAGTCTGGTAGAGGTCACAACACTAACATACTCTGCCCATGTAGTGCACAGACTATCAACCAGTGCATTGCATTTAGGGCATTGATCTTTCAGTTAAAGCTGATCAAATGTAAAAAGTTCCTCATTAATACACACTGTTACTATTTTGAATCATGAAGCAAACATACCTTAAATATTATAATATTAAAACGTAAATTTTGCCAGTTTATCTTTTAACAGATTGTATAGCCCAGCATTTTGAACCATATTCATTTTTTTATTCATTTATTTATTCATCTGTTTTGGGTTAAAAAAAAAAGTGTACATGAAACTAATTGCTTCTCTTCTCATTAAACGATGTGCATATATATGAGGCCTTTGTTTAGATCTAAAGGGACAGTAAGATGTCCTGCTAAATCAGTGATAGACTTTAATATGCCACAGACTTATTTCTGGCAAAAGAGATCAGATACCAACCTGAACATAGCCATATGGCATTCTGAAAAGAGGGATAAAACTGACCCATGGGGAACACCAGAGGTAAAGTTATATGCTGCCTTTGTTGGAGTAACCTTTCAGATATGATCTGAACCATGAAAGCACACAGTTCCTGTCAGACAGTGTCGAAATCAGTATCTGGTCATATCAGTGTGTCAGAAGCACATTCAGAATGCATAAAGTTATCAGCAAAAATCACAACGAATGTAAAACACCTCAGTTACTACTCAGTCATATCTGTGAAGTGCCTTGCTATGATTTACTTAAGACAATGTCACTAAGTCTGATTTCTTATTCACTGTCCAACATTACAGTTTTGCACTCTTAACAGAAATAGCCAACATCAATATTAAAATACATCATATCTAACAGTGGCATACACAATTCATATTTTAATTATGAGTATGACACTCTTTTAGGCTGTCACCAAAAAGGTCATTTAATCATTATTCCCTACATGCTAAATACCATATACTGTGCAGTGTAGTACTATTAACCTATAGGGAACAGAATTGTTGAGGTAATTAAAAAATGTGGACACTGCCTTATACAGCTTTAATCATTATTTTATACTCATTATTTTTATCACATAAAAAATAATCTCAAACATGTGATTTGACCACAGGCCAGACACATCAGATAAGATTTTATAGTAATAAAAATATTTTTGGTATGCTGCTGTATGTTTGGTGTTTATTAAAGTATTAAAAATTAAGAAACTAATTCTGTTGAAGCTTATATTGTCTACTCTTATGGCTATACTGTGCTTTTAAAAACCAAGATAGCATGTAATTTTAATTACTGCTAAATAATATGTATAAAATCAATCAATATCAGTCAATAATATTGAATGCCTTGTATTGCTTTTGTGGCATTCAAAGTCTAGACAAGGCTGTTTTATTATTTAAAAAATATATATATTTTAAGTTTTCAAGTCCAATTCAAGAAAGAAATCTGTAAAAAAAAATAAGGTTTTGTTTATGAAGACAAGCAAAATAGGGATTATTTCACTAATGTTTCCGAATGGGTTCTGGGTTCTCCGGTTTCCTCCCATGGTCCAAAGTTCAACTGACTGCTCTAAACTGGCCCAACATGAATGTAATGATACTAGTATTGATGTAATCTTGTGTACAACGTATACCTGATATGTACCTGATAGTGATGTTAAATAAACCAAATAAACAAACAAACAGTATTACAATTAGTAGTATTTGTAGATGTAAATGCATGAATACATTTGGAATTGCATGAGTATATTCTTGGTATTAAATCACGAACAACTTGGCCTCTATCTAATGCAAGCAATAATCAGTTTATGATTACCTACTGGATCAAGTGTCTTAACTACATTAGTGAAGCAGATAATGTATTGCATTACATATTAACAGTTCCATAAAATGTTCATACTGTAAGACACAATGTTGGGTGGAGTTTATAATGCACTTAATGGTGGCAACACTTCATAGATTTGGACTGTCTAACCAAACTTCTACACTATACGCTAAGAAATTAACGTTGATCCTTTTATTGTTTATTTAGCGTGTAGTGTCTAAATGACAGAGCATCACAGTTTTAAATTCCCCCACAAAATACTCTCTATCTCTCCTTCCGCCTGCTCTCTTGCAAGTGTCAGTTTGTACTTTCTCCTGACGAGCCATTCGCTTCTGTTCTGCTAACCTGATGCTGCTCCAGAGAAGAACAGCCGTATTGATCTGTGGCTTCTGCTAAATAAATATATAAACTGCGAGGAGGGAGTGCTGTCTGTAGTCAGAAACTCTTGCCCTTGACAATAATGCAAAAAAGGAGAAGTGAAGCTAAGAAAAAGAACAAGTGAGGGAGAAAGACAGGGGAAAGGTTCTGCATTGCTGATCCAGAATGACATTGATAGACAGCAGCTGAAGGGAAGCTGATAGTCACGTTTGGGCCTGCTGCTGCTTTAAAGGACGGAAGTGACTGCTGATCTCAGGCCAGTGAAGTGTGACTGCGAGCCTACTTCAAAACCCCAAGTGGTCACACCGTGCTGGACTGAGAGAAACTTTTTGAACCTAATTTCGCTCATCAGTTCCTGACCACTATTTGTCTGCTATGTGTTCTCAAGCTGATATCTCACTTTTGCATTAGCATTGTCTACTTATGCTGAATTTGTCCCATTTGTTTACTTACCATGTTTTAGCTTACATTTAAATTTTTCCCCCTGAGGCTACCCATAAAACCCAAATTCTACAGTATCTGTCGAGCGGTTGGGAATAATGTTAAACTAATGTGTGCAGTGCTGTGAATAGAAGCAGCAGATCTGGAACAAGTGTGCGCTGCACATGGGCCCAAGTGACACCCTGTCAGCTATCAGCTGAAATTACAAACCCGGCAGATATAGCACTAGCCAGGCCTCCGGCGCTGACATCCTACGATTATTGCCCAAAAGCTGACGTCTTCAACCTGTAATTTTACCTTCTTTTTTCTCTCACTTTCTTGTCACTTGAGTTACAGCTGTCAGTAAAATATTTTACAATGATTATTATTCCCTCTTTCATTCACTTTCATACATGCCTTACTAAACTCAGGTCCTAACTGGCAGTACAGAAAGCAAGGCAGGAACAACACACATATTTACTCATTTGCATCTGTACACATTTAAGATCAACTGATATAACACGTCTTCAGACTACGGGATGAAACCGGAATACCCATGAAGATACCCATGGAGAACTTGCCACTCAGATCCAGGCTAGGAATTCAGCTGGAAGGCAACAGCACTAACCACTGTGCCACCATTTATATTTATTTGTTTGTTTTATTGTATTCTTTTTTCATGTATTACTTTGTTGCAAGTCTATCAGTATGCCTCAGATGGTAGGTCTCCAGATATGAACTGTTCTGGTTCTGGTTTAGTAAGATGCAGCAGTTTTAGGCTGCTGTTTTAATCATGTTGGTAAAATCTACTGTAAATATTCTGCTGTGATGTTGGAAAGGACAACACTTAAATGTATTATTTTAGCAGTAAATCATATCCAGTTGAATTACAAAACATATTCCATATTTAGATTCACATCTAACTAGCTTAACTATTTCTAAATTTTTTGGACTTTTGCTAAATGAATTTCACTCTAATATATTGATTTTTTTCAAATAATAATTTGTATTATATATGTGTGATATGAATTTATTTAATATTTTAAATAAATTCTATGCCCTTTGACAATAACATGTATATCACCAGTCCTTCTGTCTAAAAAAAGGTTTAGAATAATAAATTATTAACAATAAACAACACCAGTCTGACAAAAATAGCAATCCATTTAACCACACATATTACATCTTACCTCTTACATCATTACCTAAACTTTATGATGCTGACATGCTGAGTGCTGATTTTCCCCATACTAACAAATCCATTACACATACTTACAAATACTCCATGTAGCAAATCTATTACTCACATTCCTTTTATGAATGTATCATAAATTATACATTATTGTTAAAGGTATCTTATAGAACAGTACATGTCTGTCACCCAAATGCATATGTAGATCTTACTACAAATTAGGCCTGTTTGCAGCATGTGTGGTTTTGTAACATTGTAATGTTTTCATAAAGTTAAAATAATGAAGATGCAGAGATGAAGAAAATTCTGGACTGATTTGTTATTCTTCCCTATAGTTTTAAAATTCTTTTTTTAAAGAGACTAATTAATTCAGGAGTCAGTGCCCCCAGAGGCTAGAGTTAATGATAAAGTTATTAAGCATGGTGAGCAAGATGAGCCCAAGAGCTCTGGATTTCAAAGTGCTCCTGGTGCCATTCCTTACTCAGTTGTCAAAAGTGGAGCACCGCAGTGTGTACATGTGTCTACCAAAACTCCTTTATGATATTGGCTACTTTTGAACGTACACTCTCAGCTGAAGTGAGTTATAGTCTGCATGAAAGTTTCACGCAATGGTAACTCAATATCAGAAGAATGAATTCAGGATACATCAATTTTTACTGTCAGTAAATGCCTCAAAAGTAGTGTATCATGTGTTTAGCGCACAGAGGCAAATTTTCATTTAAAGTGAAACAAGTTTATGTTGTCTCAGTTTTCTATGAAACTACAAAACTCTTCCCTCTGATCACTGCTGGCCATAATTCTTCATAATGATGTGCCTCTTGAGATTCAGAATATGCAAAGTAGGCATCTTCAGATTTCTTCTGTAGAAAAACATAGTTTGGGCATAATATTTCATAAAATCTTATGCAGGTTTGAAATTCAATGAAAGATTCAATGCTTGAATGAAAAATGGTAATGGATTGCCACAAGAAACATTATAAAATGACAGCAAGAGCTGTCGTGCTGTCCTCTATTAGACATCTCTAAATTACTGCAGCCTTAAGCAAGAATGTAGTCGCTTGGGAAAAGAAGCATATGTATTATATAAATGTTATTACCAGATGTACAGTATGAGGGCTCTTGACATGTTTTAAATATTAGCCATTGTACAAAAAAGATTCCAGTTCACTGTATGTTCTTTCTTGAGTTATAGATCATTTCAGCAAAGCATATTGTTTATGAGGTGGAGGCAACACTGGGTATATTCACTTTAGTATCTGAACTACGGAATATCACAAAGCCAACCTCATATTCTGCTCTTTGTTCCCAGCTGCAGTTCATTTTAATGTATATATATTAATTCCCCAGCACTTCCTGCACTGACTGTATACTGACGGAAAAGCCAATCATTCTTGGTCCCTGTAACTTTTCTCAGTTCAGATTTCAGACTGTAAAGGCAAAAATAAAAATTATTACTTGGTTGTACAACTACATTCTTTTTATTACATTTGGTAAAGGCAAAACTGGTTTTCATACTTTTTTTGCCATACAATCCATACGTTAATTTGCTTTAAAATTCTTAAATATTCAAAAGTATAATACATAATGACCATAAACACACTCAAAATAGCAACGACAATGTACAGTCCTAACCGCTGTATACAGTAGTGTACTGAATTCTAATTACTATACTTAATAATTATTAGAGATTCCTGTGTTCATTGCTTAATTATGCACTAGCAACATGTTATTATTATTTTGTTGCACTCTGAAACTCCCCTTTATATTTTCATTATGGTAGCATAAAATGATTATGTGACTGTGGTAATGTCAATATCAATTTAAAGTTAATTTCCTGCTTCACAGAATGTAATGCTGACCTGGTGTATACCTGTATTTTCTAATAGTTATTACCTAACTATTTATTAACTAAATACACAAAAAATATAGAAATGTCATAATAATACAATAAAATGTATGACAATATGCTATATGTAATAATGCCAGTAGAATCCAAAAATGGTTATGTTTAATGTAATTTTAATTAAACAGGGGAACATGTAAGGTGAATTTCATATCTAGTTATAAGGGTATTAAGCCTTATGGAGATTTATAATTTGACATTCTGTTTACAGCAATATCACAAGTCATTCATATAATTAAGCAATCAGATGAGCCCCCTGGTTAATTGAGTTTGTTGACATTGCTGTTATATGGTAATGTATCAATCATCCGAAGATGTCAATTATTGTACATGTAGAAAGTCGGGATTTTAAGAGTTGAATTATCATAGGCATTATAGTGATTTATTACTTTATTAAGTAATAATACTGGTAGTGCTAACAATTGGATAACGTCTCAATTAACATGATCTTTGTAAATGATTTATGTCTGGATTTTGTTTCTTGATGGTTGTTTATTTCTGGGCATGGCAACCAGCAGTTTTCTAACATTTCTAACAGTGCAGTTAGGTAGCAGCCCATCGCACAGCCTATAGATCCTATTAAGAGTTTTAATGGGTATGTCATATTATGATGCATGTATAAAATGTAGAATTACTATTTACTGACTGAATTTAACATATTGGGGAAAATATAACATAAAATGTGATATAAATAAAGGTTGTGTTTTGTGTTTTATTATTTCCAATATGTTAAACAATATATTAGGTAAAACACCAAATAAAAAAAATAGTACAGTATGGAAGTTTCAAAAAATGTAAAAAAAAAAACCAAATCGAAATAAAAAAAGAAACCATGTTTCTCTGGTCAACTTAATGTAATCTGTTAATAAATATCTATTCCATTTCATGGAAGAGAGAGGGGGAGCCAAAGAGTCACTCGCCCGAAAGCACCAGTCCATGTCCATACCACAGTATGGAAACTTCCAGACAGGCCACGCCCCAGCAGTCTTAGGAAAAGAGGGGGTGGGGGGGTGTTACAGGTTTCGTCTTCTCGTCAAGAAGATGGTGTCAACAGCATTGAGAGACCATTTAATCAATTCCATAATTCCAAATTTCTTTTTGAAGATCCGCGTCCAGGAACAGAGTACACAGACAGACAGTAGAAGCAAGCAGGCACAGATAGGGGATAGGAGAGGGAAAAATTGCGTCCGCTTTCCTTGACGGTTGCAAAAGAAAGCAGGCAGGCAGGCCAGTCTAGGACCCACACTCATTTACTACAAAGCCATGGTGTTGTAATGTGCAGAATGTGGCTTGGCTTTGTCTTGTTGAAATAAGTAGGGATGGCCCTGAAAAGGGCATTGCTTAGATGGCAGCATATGTTGAGCCAAAACCTGTATATACCTTTCAGCATGAATTATGCAGTATTAAAGGTCCCCATGCCATGGGCACTAACACACCCCCATACCATCAGAGATGCTGGCTTTTGAACTTTGGGCTGATAAGAATCCGGACAGTCCTTTACCTTTTTGGCCCAGAAACTTCCCAGACAATGTTTTCTGACGTGTTCCTGAGACCATGTGGTAATAACCATTACAGAATGATGTTGGTTTTTAATACAGTGCTGTCTGAGGGATCGAAGGTCACTGGCATTCAATGTTGGTTTTTGGACTAGATTTCTCTAGATTCTCTGAATCTTTTGATGATATGATGGACTGCAGATGATGAAATTGTTGTTCTTAAACTGTAGTAGTATTTGCTCTCGCAGTTACTCAAAGTGGTGAAAATCACCCCATCCTCGCTTGCGAAACAACTGAGCCTTTCGGAGGTGCTCCCTTTATACCCATATGATACTCAATTTCATTCCACTCACCTGTGAAATGTTCCAACCGTTTTTTTTTTGCATTTCTCAACTTTCCCAGTGTTTAATTGCCCCTGTCGCAACTCTTTTGGAGCATGTTGCAGGCATTAAATTCCAAATGAATGAATATTTGCAAAAGACAATAAAGTTAATCTGTTTGAACATTAAATATCTTGTCTTTGCAATGTATTCAATTGAACATGGATTGAAAATGATTTGCAGATCATCATGTTCTGTTTTTAGATACTGTATGTTTTACACAATGTCCCAACTTCATTGGGATTGGGGTTGTACTACATTTATTATATGAGTTCAAACAGGTGATTTTAACAGATAATCGTAATCATGATATTCTACAAAAGCAGTATCCATGAAAGGCTATCCAATTGTCAACAAATACGTTCCTCAAACATTTATATATTTCTCCTCACACAGTGAAAGGAGTCCTACACAATTCATGGAATCAGGAGGTGCATAAAGGTCAAGGGCAAAAGCTTAAACTGAACTCCTGTGATCTGTGATCCCTCATACGGCACTGCATGAAGAACCATCATTCAAGAGTAGCTGATCCACATGGGCAAGGGACTACATTCACAACTGCACTTACTGCTAACCATTTACCACACTCTTTACCACACAGTGGAATTATGTATTGTAATCAGGTGAATCAGCATTCCAGATCTTTTCTGAACAAATGAATGCTGTGTATCAGTCCTAAAGTCAGGGTCTGTCATTGTATGGGGATGTGCCAGTACGTTTATGCTACAATCTCTTAAATTAATAGAATTTAAATTGCTTTAGAAGTAACATGATATGAAATGTTGACCTATAAACAGTTCATAAGATAAAATATGTTTCCAGGTAAAAGGACTTTCCACAAATGTTCCAGGAGTTCTCTGGATGTTTGCTAGTGGTCCTACAAAATGTCCTATAAGAATGTCCTATCTTAACATTGTGAAAAAAGTCCAGAGTTTGTTCACAGTGTTTGTTCAGGGGACGTTCTAAGGACCTTTTCCAGTTTGGCTGGTTATAAATGTTATAGTTTATAAATGGCATAGATTAAGATGTTTAAGAAAACAAACACAGAATGACACTACACTTAATTATGGGAATAGTGTAAAATAAACATTCTACATAATGAACTAATAATGCAGATTTAGGTGTTCTCTGAGCACATGTGGGCCAGTGCTTGCAGGTACATGATGAAAGAAACATAAACAATATGCTTGAACATTTTTGGTCATTAATTCATATTAGTGCCCAGTCTGACCACTACGAAACAATGTTCTAAATTGTTCTACATTTGGATAGGCTTTTGTTAATGATTGTCTGTATCACTGACCAAACACAAATCCTCACTGCGCGGCCCTACTAAGATAAGGCACATATATATTGAGATAATCAGTAAACATTATACAGACTTTCTAAAACGCATATTATATGGAGCGAAAATTGGAATCTGGGAAAATGAATAAAAACTATTTCCCTTTAATCTACCAAACAAAAGAAATCCCATAATGATTGTTTACTAGCAATGCTTACCTTTTCTTCTTCTTTTCTCATGAAGACTGAAAACTGAACTAATAAACTTTCCACAGGCCTTTCTTCGTATGTTGCTCTAAAATGGTAGGAAAGTAAGAGAGTGAGAAGGGAGGTTCACAGAGCAAAAGGGGAAAAAGATTTAAGTCACTTTGATCAGGCACAACCAACATTCTCCTATCCATCCATTAGCTCCAAGTAGCCTCACAACAAAAGCAACGGATGACCTGTCCCTCCAGACCCTCACCACACAGTCAGAGTATGGAGGAAGGAAAAATAGAGACAGGCTACAAGCTGTCCAAACTGCCTATCAGAAATAGCATGCATGAAAGACAGGAGACAAGGGACGTCCATTTTTCATCACATTTTACTAGCTGTCATAACAGCAAGGCAAGCGTACCTCATCACGATTCACGTGAAATAATGAAAGTGTATTTGACAGCATCTTATGTTAATGACAAAAATAAATACAGCTTATTCAGTTTGTTTGTTTACTTTGTACCAGTGAGGCACTCCAATTGTGACAGCAGTGGGACGCTGGTCTGCTTGAGTGAAAGTGCATCGTGTGCATATAAGTAGGGGATTGGAGGGTGTTCATGGGGAGTATGCGTGTGCAAGAGTGAGACTGTGAGGTTGACAAGCTCTCAGCTGGCCCAGCTCAAGCCCTGGGCCTTATCTGCATGCTTCAGCAGCCTGAGCCCAGCTGCGCAGGCCACCTCTAATGCGTAGTCATTAGCGCTGCCATTGTCTGCCTGGAGTCACTTCTCAAATTAGAGCACAACAAAATGCTATGAGTTTTATATCCACCCCTCACCCCCCACCCCCAAAAGTGGACATTGACTCAATTATTCTTCAGGTCCACGTAATGACACGCTGGGCTGGGCAGGGCAAGATTCAGGTTCAGGTGCTGCTTAAGTCTTGTGCCTCATTTATGTCTAAAAAGGCAATTCCAGCAATGGGGTAGCAACCCACCAACAGCGTGAGCATGCTACTCTATTTTTTTCTGCCTGCAATGAAGACAGCAGTTGCTGAAATTATATTGTGTCAGTATAATTTTCGTCCTGCGGGCTTTGTTTGTGTTTTTTAATCTTGTCCTCAATTTACAAAGGTCCAGCTCTAGGAGTGTTTCACATAGTAAAATCAAACACAAACAGACAGGCTGTCCACCTTCCCTATAAAGCACATTCCTCAAAAGCTTCATCGTATTAATTTTTAGTAATTTGAAATTCATCACAGACTTCTTTGTCCTTGAGGTTTCTCATTCTAAATACCTATCTGACACAACAAGAGAGCACTGTCAAAACAAGAATGCTAACAAGCGTCAACACAGGAAGATAAAGTCTGCGGAAACCAATTCAGCTGTATTCAAACTCAAAAATAAATGATAGCTCTGGATGTCTGCACAAGGACATCCAGGAACACAAATGCACACCTCCATAAAGAGTGTGCCATTCTCACTCCAAAGCTTTCTCCATAGCTTGCTATTGTTATGTCAAGAAGGCTTAATAAAAACGTACAAACATCCCAAGTCTGTCACACTGGTTAAAAAGATTTTGTCCCAAACAGTACCTGCTTCATGCGTATTTGGCAGGCAAAATCCAAATATGTTTTCAGAATTTCTCTATCACCCATATAATTTTTGTTCTAGTATAATCACACAGATACAGTACTGTGTAAAAGTCTTAGGCCACCATGCCACCACCAGATGTGTCCCTTTTGCAGTGGTTTAATAACCATATATAAATACTTACCACCATATTTATTAGAATACAACTAGTAAATACAGGGAAGAACTGATACAATTCTAAAAACAAAACAGCTTCCGTAGGCTACAGTGGCAAGTATTACTGTGACCTCCCCTTACACTTGAGCATAACCCTTTTTAAAAAAATGCTATGACAATTACTTGTTGATGTCCCCCTGTATTTGTTGGGGTTTGTGCATGTGTGTGTGTGTGTGTGTGTGTGTTAGTGTGTGTGTGTGTGTGTGTGTGTGTGTGTGTGTGTGTGTGTGTGTGTGTGTGTGTGTGTG
>JAUZST010010530.1:0-12371 GCA_034779995.1 Parotocinclus haroldoi | reverse complement strand
TCCCTACTGCATCTCTGGAGCTCAGCCACAGTGATCTTTGGGTTCTTCTTTACCTCTCTCACCAAGGCTCTTCTCCCTCGATTGCTCAGTTTGGCTGGACGGCCAGGTCTAGGCAGAGTTCTGGTCGTCCCAAACTTCTTCCATTTAAGGATTATGGAGACCACTGTGAAGAGTTTTTCTGTAACCTTGGCCAGATCTGTGCCTTGCCACAATTCTGTCTCTGAGCTCCTTGGGCAGTTGCTTCGACCTCATGATTCTCATTTGCATTGACATGCACTGTGAGCTGTGAGTTCTTACATAGACAGGTGTGTGTCTTTCCTAATCAAGTCCAATCAGTTCAATTAGACACATCTGGACTCTAATGAAGGAGTAGAACCATTTTAAGAAGGATAAGAAGAAATGGGCAGCAGAGTTAAATATGCAAAGGTATCACAGCCAAGGGGCTGAATACTTATGACCATGTGATATATAAATTTTTCTTTTTTAATACATTTACAAAACAATTGATTTTAGCAAATGGCTGCAATGAAACAAAGAGTAAAAAAATTAAAGGGGTCTGAATACTTTCCGTACCCACTGTACAGTTCTGCTGTAGGTTTTTTTTTCTGATTCACCAACTTCATGAAGCATTTTATAGATCGTTTTCTGACCATAATACTTTAGAAAAGCTGGTGGCACACCACTGTCCTTCCATGTTTTAATAATGCATCAGACAATGAACCCAATTCCCAATTCCAGTCTCCTTTGCTTGATGCAGGCCAGTAATTTGAATAATTTATCCACGCCCACGGGCTATGTCTACTGACATGGTTGTTTGAAAAACAAGAAGCTACAGCCAGCTTCAGTTCAAATAAATGTTGCCATTTAAAACAATGAATCAGTGCGTTACCTTTCCAATGGACCTTAATTTGAGCTCATTTGAATCCAACCAGTGACATACTTCTCTCCAGGCAGTGTACATTTAAATACTGGAGAGTGTATCTGTTTCTGTTACCTTTATCTCCAATACATTCTTGCTGCCTCTGGGAGTGAGCGTGGGCTTCTGGAACTCTTCAAACTTGGGGTCTTCCACATAGGTCAGGTCATACTGCTGTGTCGAGAAGCCGTCGAGCACAAACTTCATCTTGGTGGCGACTGGAGGCCGAATGTTTAGACCCTTCAGCGAGGGCGTGATGCACACAATGGCCAGCTTGTCTTCACTCTGAGTGCAGGTCTAAACAAGGCAAATTAAGAATGTAATGTAAATGTAAATCGAGTTCACACATCCAGGAAAATTTAGTTAGAGCCAAGAAACATGTACATACAACATTTCATATTTAAATATTCTAGTTTAGGATCTTAAAGTATGCCATATTGGAAATGTTCTGGCTTGAGATTATAACTGACGCATGACAGTATGAGAGCAGGTATTTATTAAATCCTGCTGGAAGACACATGGTTGTCAGATTACATGCTTCATTTATGGCTCAGATTCACACCGGAGGAAATTTTCCTGAACAAATCACTCCTTTGATATTTTGACATGATCATAATACAAGAGAGTGAGTCTCCAGATATTTCGACTTCAGGAATCCAAAGTACAGTGGAAGCAGATGGGAGTCCCATCTTTTTATTCTGGGTTTCAAATTTGTGCTGGGTGGAGGATTACAAGGTAAAAATGGATCCACTCTGTATCAGTTATGACTTATAACAGCAGATGTCTGTGGTGACTCGAACTTTTGGAAGCTTCTTCACACCCATCACGCCTCCTGTCCATGCTATGTTCTGCTCAGTACTGGCTGTTCACGCCTGTCGTACTTCTGTCACTCGAGCTTAATATAATTGTTTCTTTTATTTCCTCGCTATGTTTATGGTTCATCTCTGCTCCCAAATAATCAAAGCTGCATTGTAGGTCAGTTATAAACTGTGGACATGTACTCTGCGGTGCTCAAGTCAACTTTGTCAGTAACGAGACAAAAAAGCGGTCAGGTAAACTGGTAAATATTTGCGGTGCGGTCAGGGTCACTGTTTTAGCATATTTATCTATCATTTCAAATAGACAAACATGAGCTTGACTGGACAGCTTCAATGAAAGTGAGTACAAAGTCCAGTACCGATATTTATCAGGACAAAAATAAAGTCATTTTAAAAATAAGTTATGTTAATTAAAACCCTAACTTTCTATTTGAGTTTTTACATTTAATGGTGGCCAAACGGTCCCATTAAAATATCACCAGAAGTATTATTATTTTTGTGAGGAGTGTATGTCCTTCAAATAGTTTCAATAAACATTAGATAAGAACAGGTTACCCAGTCTATGTTGTTACAGAGAGGACTGTCATGTACCATACTGTAAAAAGTAGTGGTGCACCTTAAAAAAAAAACAAAAAAAAAACTTTTGGCAAATTTTGGCCAAACACTGAAACTTTTTGCATTTTTGACGCGATGAGCCGAAAATAAACACGCCAAAGGTTTGTTTGTCTGGGTTATTATTTTGCATTTAAAATGCTGCGTAATATTTTCTAGCAGCCCTTTCCTTCTAAACAATAAACTCCAGAGATTGTGCATCCTCTTAGGAAATAAAGGGGATTAAATTGTGGCCTTTGATGAAGTAACACTGAGCGTTTTTACATGCTCTTAATAATCTGATAAGTGCAGCAAATTGGATTTTGTCAGTAATTCGAGCAACGAGTTTGCATGCACATGAGTAATAAGATCATTGTGAATGGGGAAGGTTTGCTTGACTTGGATGTCTTCTTTACAACAAGCCAATCATTTCACACAAATGTGATGGAAACTTCAAAATGAAATACTAAATAATCAATCATTTTCTTTAATGTTTTTTAGAGTCAAAGTGCTCCATAGCCGTTCCGCTGCCATTAATTGTGTGGCGCATTCAAATCCTGGGTTGCCAGATAATGAGAGAAAGAAATGCTTCAGTCAATTGGGAAAGGAGGCCATTCTAAAGCCACCTCTATACCTGGCAACCATGCAGGTTAGGATTCTGAGCATGTGCAGACTGGGAAAATTGATTGAAATCAAGTAACTGTTATAGATGGTATGAGAAACCTGATTACTGAGATAAATTCCAGCATTCTTTAGTGGTTTTCTTAATCGGCTTCCTAGATGGATACATAATCACATGAATAATAATATACTCCAGAAATCTGACTACAACTGGATTAAAAGTGTAATTGCATGAACTGCAGAAATCCGACCACGACTGGATTATTGAGTTAATTTCAGGAACAGCACAAAACATTTTAAAGCTAAAAAACACATTAAATCAAATATGTCACAACAAGTATAATATATGTATAATATATAACATTAAATTATTCAAACTACGTCAAAAATATTCTACATGGAAAAATATAGGAAATAATTCTATAGAAAAAAAATCTATCTTGACCAAATAGCTGAGAAGAAAGTTATGCTGCCTTTACTTGGTCACTGTTCTGACAAAATGCTCTTTAACTGTGGAATGGATTTGGTTTCTCAGTCTGATCTGTGGCTGGATAACAGCTCCTCAATAAGAAACACAAAGCATCAGATACAGAAGCAGCTCATATTTAAGCCGGCAGTTTTCATAGTCTTTAACAGAGTTATACGAGAAAAACTGTCGCCAGGGTCACCAAAACATTTAAAAAACACCAACAGATGTTGGCATGCTGACCTGAACCTGGTACACACACACTGATCCTAGTATTTACAGGCAGTTCTGCATAGAATTATTACAAAAGTACATGTTCAAGGTGGAAAATGTGAATTTAGTGATGATCGTTTCTGATCCAAACTATATACACAATATGAGCTATGCTAGAGCTGTTCTATTTTTAAGAGCAGGGGTTCATGAACACGAGCGATATCCATCATGAAGATGTTCTGCACAGTGGATTAAAACAAATGAGTTCCAGACACTTTGCACATGGGTACAACCAAACCTGACAGTATTCTCTATAGCATAAACATTTTCTAGAGCTGCAAAATGACTAGTTCGGCTTGTGTTATTGTCCCGAGGACTATATCTTATATATAAAAGAGGCTTATAATCAGACTTAATGACTCATAATGAAATAAACTTCACTAAAGGGATGCCAGATGCCGCAGCACTGCAAAACATGACATCAATTGATCATTTTTATCAGACCTGATCCACCTGATTCATTATTTAACCACCAAGAGATTTACATGATGAATGTGCTGTGTTATTATAAAAAGTGTAGGGACAAGACTTCACATTTCAGATATGGTCTGAGAAACATGAATATAAATTATTCATCACCTAGTACAGAAACTGAGCCAGCAAACTGTTCTGCTTTCGAAGTCATCTTTCTTCCAAATGATGCATTTAGCAACAAGCTGCGGCCTGTACAATTGCCTTTTATCTTGATGGGAACACAGAGGGTGCTTGAGCCCTGCTGGATTTAGCTGAGATTGCACTTGCAGATAGGTAAAAAGCTCTCGCGATCCCCCCCCCCCACACACACACACTGATTTGGCTGGGATCTAGAATTCGGCACGGTTCTTTTATTCAATTTCAATATCGCATCTGGGTTTTAGAGTCGTGCGTGTGGTTTTGTAAGGATGCAAAGCCCACCAATAGCTGGCACCTTTTCTTCAAATACATAAAAGGGAATGAGGCTAGACCCCAAAAGACATGAAACCTGAAACTCAAAACCACATTTCTGTTTCAGCCATCGTTGAATGAACTTCTAGCAAACAGATGACAGATCCATTCAGGTTACATGACTAAGACAGATTTGGTGCAAGTCAAGAGAGAAAATGTTTTTCCACTACAAGGCTGTTCAGTTATTTGTGATTATAGTTGGAGGTGAAAGTAAAGGACCACACACTGTTTTATTTAGAGTCCAACAGTGTTTTATTTACAGTCCAATTATGTTATAAATACGATCATCCAATTCATAAATATGACTGTACTCTGTACTATCATAAAACTGTGGCTAACACGTTTAATTCTCCCAACTCGCGTTTCCAGCTAGCTATACTGAAGATCTTATGTTTCAGTTCACATCATATTCATATACAGAGCCCTGTTATCCAGTTTCACCCGGAGGAGGATGAATTCTCTACTTGAGACTGCTTTCTATTCAACCTGTATGCATCTCAAGGAGCTTTATGGAATTTCTGTTTTGCAACAGCTGTTGCGATTGCCATTAGAAAACATGATCCGGTCACGACAACATTTCAACAGTCCAGCACTGTCTCGACAGGGGTTGGTGATACAGCAACCCCACGATCTACCTCTCCTCCCTCAGGTATGGCAAATTGTGTCTGCATGATGTCGACCCCTGTCAGAAGGCTCCACTGGGACTCAAACCTGGGTGGTGGACTAGCAAACTGTCACTGCATTACCCAAGTGCTCAATTAAAGTTGCATTGGACAAAACAGCTCCAATGATTTAGAGGTAAGAGCCGTGCGCATTAACAGCCTTTTCCGAGAACTTGGGTTCAAACCCCGGGCTTGCAAGATGAAGGTTGGGTGCCCATGCTGTCCAGGGAGTACCCTCTGCCTGCTCACAGTAAATTCAGGGTTAAGAGAGGTATGCATAGACCTTAATCTGGATTTGGTAACGCCCATGCACATTTACACATATATATTACATGCATTTATTATAATACCTACTATATATACACTATTTGCCACATATTCTATAGTCTCTTTTTACTATTCTCCATAATATTGTATTCTTTCATTCTATTAATGTATAATTTTAGTCTAGATATTATATCCCAAAGAAGGTTGGTCAAGTCTTTTTCCTCTCAATGTTTCTTCCTTGTAATATTTAGGGAGTTTTTCCTTTTCACTGTCACCCTAGGTTTGTTTAGTTAGGGCTGTTGCTTTGAGGCAATGTTCCAGTGTAAAATAAAACGCTTTATAAATACATTTGACTGATCTGTAATTCAGGTGTAAAAAAAACGACAAATAGCAAAAACTGTTGATGTCTTGTTCTATATATTGTTAGTCTCACACAAAACATTGTTTAGGAAGACCACAACAAGACCAAAACTTTTCCATTTCCCCTCCCCATCTGCAGCTCCTGTTCCTTGCCCTTGCTTTATTCTGTCCTCTGCAGTGGTTAATAGCTATAACACCTGCAGGTTAAGTATAAGCGATAGTGTGTGGATACGGTTTAAAATGCACTTACCACACAAACCTCCTTGTCTTTGGTAAACGGAGGTCCACTGAGGACCATTTGAGGTTGCATGGCTGAGTGGAGGTAGACGCCAGATGCTATCACTGTGCTGCCGCCACTGTGGACACACACACAGAAAGCTGCTGTCAGATGCACACCACAACACAACACAACACAACACAAAGATTTATACATTTATACATAAACTACATTAATACTACAACACCGAACCCAGTTTTTATGGTTTTTATTGTTTGATATCTCAGTGTACCTTGAAAAAATATTGAACAAGTAACAACTGGAGATAAAGAAAGAATGGAATAGTTTGTTTACCAAACTCTAACCTACATTCATAACATTTTTTTGGCCTGTTATCATTTACAGTGAATAAAAGCTCTTGTCATTTAAGCATTTAGTAATATATAGAATAAAACAAAGATTTTCAAAAGTGCTCAAACGCACTCAGCGCATCCAAACAGTACAACCAGAAAACCTCTGGGTGAATTATTTTACAGTGGGTTTTTAATTTTTCAGAGCTGTAATAGCTGAACACACTGGAATCATTCTGGAAATCAAATGTTGCCTCTTTAGTTCTTCCCACAGCCTCTTTAGAGGTTCGCACAAAAGTGGTGCACTTGTAGGTTGTTGTGCGTTTACCCTCTTCTCGTTTTAGTCTTGCACTGTAGTTCTGACATGGCCTGGATTTTCACTATAGGATGAAACCATGACCAGCTAGGGAACGCTAGAGGGAATTGCACAGCACTGCAAAATGCTGCAGAAGCCTTTTTGATCATGTTGGCTTTTCCTCTCTATTATGACAGCAATATACGGCATCGTGTAATGCAATATTGTCTAATTACTGTCATAGGGGAGCAGCAACATAGTCTGTCTCAACACTACTTTTATACAGGCAAAGGTTGTGATAATAGGAACTGAAAGTTGTGTTATTTTTCCATTTCTGTTCACACTTTACGTTTGTACCAGGTCAGGTTATTTACAGGCAAGGGAAAAACGGGAGTGTAAAACATTTGACCAGTAACTGTATAAACCAGGTCTGGGAATTTTACGTTTCCCAGGCCACATCCAGCTCTTTGTCTGACTGTTTTATTTGGTTAATTTCAGAATATTGCCTAAGCACATTCACAATACTACTATGTCTACAACAGGTGTCTATAAGAGCTACAGAATTAGCTTTTACCTCTGAAAAAATGTCAGTTCACATTACAAAGAAAGGCTGATCTAGAATTCCGAGTTTTTAATAAGACATGTACTTGTTTAAGTATTTGTTTACTGTAGTCACAGGTAAAGCCATGTGCTTAGTTTGTGCAGATTAAGGCTTATAATTTGAATCACTTCTGCGTGACTCGACATGCAGAGAATTCAGCAGGCACGAGCATCTAATGCTTTGCTATATATGCTACAAAACCAACAAGGATTTCTTGCAAAGGTTTACACATAAAGAGACGGAGCTGGTAAACGCAGCTGTACGATATCCAACAAAAATCACTCAAAAAAAACAAAACTAAACAATTTCCTAAAGTAAAATGTGGATTGTGTTTAGTGGACACTGCTGTTAATATGCCCTGAGTTGAAAAAGTGTGTTATGGTAAAAATAAAATGAAACAGTGATGTGATATGATTGGCGTTTTACTATTTTGTCTTCTTGTAATATAATGTAATCGACTGCTTCTTATAAAGAGATACAATTAATGCTGAGCCGTACAATAGGTTCAGCTTCTTGTTTCAGCCCTCTGTAACTGTCCTAGTCTCTCATGTGGCCGCTCGTGAAAATTCATTGCCCATCCCTGATATAAAACACACCTTGCTACTCAATGCCTCGCAGTGTTCGCATTTCTTTTCTTCGTCTCACTGGATCATTGGCTTCCTTTTTCATTCCGTCTTCCCTGAACCCCTGTCTTATAACAGTTCATTTTTGTCTAGTCTCTTCTTGTACCTAATCCTACACTTCAAACTTTCCCTTACTCTTCATAAAACCTCACTTCCAGTACGGCCAATTTGTCCACCTGCTCCCTTTTCACTATGGCTAGCTTTTGCCAGACACTTCTGCGCCGGTCTGTTTGCCCAGTTTCTTCCTCTGCTCTCTTTTTATTCTTTTCATTTCCCCTCTGTTCCAGTTTCATAACTGTCTGTCCTCTGTGTACACATGAAGCAAGTGAATTCATGTATGCAGTGCTCTGTGCTTGTGGAAATTCATGCATATTAAAGGGGAAGAGCGCTTAATCTTAGAAATCTAGCTGAATATCTAGGGTTAAATCATGAAAGTTGTCTCAGGTAGTGGGGTGGTCTAATATGCTAGCCCATCACTGGTGACCCAGGACTCCAGTCGCAGTGGCGCCATTTGACTGAGGCAGGCATTACGCAAGCACAAATATCGTGTCTCAGAGAGGGGAGGCTAGACAGAAGTGATCATCCCCAGAGACAGCAACCTTTATCCAGTCTTGAAATGGACTGGCGTACCCTCCGGTGGCAGGGTGTTATCTAACCAGGAAAAGCAGGATTCAAAACTGAAATCCTTCCCCAAACAACAGGGTTGCAACTCTCATGCCCACTGATGTCCCTGGTCTGGCACACTACAGACCCCGCCCCATGACACTCTAACTCAGAAAGCCCTCGGTGACAATGGTACTCGGGAACAGAATCAGGAAAGGTACCTAGTGGCAGGAAATCAGGAACCACTGGTATGGCCCTTACCAGCTTAACATCTAACATCAAGCCGGCCGTGCTCCACTGCATCCCAGTTCTGTTTGAGTTTCTTCTGTTCTTAATGCACCACATTAGCAGAAGGCTTATGAGTTCCACAGGTACCAGGGTCTCTGAGCTTAGCTCTTTATCTGCAGTAACACTGCAGGCGCATTAAAGTCTTTAAATGCAAATAAAATGTAGTTCAATTAAAAGGTCAAAGTTAAATATAAAGGTAAATATCCCACACTGAAATATTGGCCATTTTTTAGAACATTGTATATCTTCATATCTTCTCTAACAAAGTCCAACTGAGGGAAAATGCTCCTCATAACAAATAAAGGTAAACAGTAGTTATGGATACCGATCGCACAACTGGCATGTCACTACAAATCACTAAAATATAAACACACACATTTTCTAAGCATGTTCCCGCATGAGTGAAAAGCCACAAGCGCAAACATTTGCCACAGTAACACATTTGTTGTATGACATTTCGACCAGCCAGTTATTAGTGCCACTAAAATTTCATTCTAAAATGCCACTTGGCTGAGCTGCAGGTTAACGCAAGGGGTAACAAGAAGAACTGACTGGACATTGCAGGACTTTTACAAAACATCCCCCTGCTTCACACAGACCCAGCTCCCAACCCTGTGACAGTGAGAATTGGAAACATCTGGAACAAGCTCAGTGCGTTTACATAAACTTACTAATCTTATAAGTGCAGAAAATCATATTTAGTCAGTAATTATCAGTTACTTCAGTCATTTAATTAGTTTATATGCACTCAGTAATCAGATTTCTACTTTGTAACCGGTCAATAACCACGCAGACAAATGTGACCTAAAAGTTACATTTTAATAACGGATTAACGGAACAGACATATAATACTTTTTGATCTCATAAAAGCTTCAGTAGCTGTACTGCTCACGCAAATTAGAGGATATTTCAACATTAATTATCTCCTAATGAAATATCCCTTAATTTTAGCGTGCAGTGTATTTCACAGGTGCTGCATTTAATGCCAGGGCTGCCAGATCCCACTAGAGAAACAGGCAAACTGGTCTATGAAAACAAGTCAAAGTCAATAAGCGGACCTGGCGGACTGTTTAGCTGCTATATTTTTCACAATAGATAAACAAAACATAAAATATAACCTTATGCAAAAGACTGGGTATGCTGTTGGTTAAACACAGCTACCAAATGCTTATCATAACAATCTTTTATTACCATTAAAGCCACTGATGTTCCTAAATACCATTAGCTGTAATGTTAAACACTTCTCTGTACCTGTAGGTGCAAATGAACTGGTAGTTGAGACCCACCTGATAAAGGAGCGTGTGGGTTGGACACTGTGGATGAGAGGGTCCTCATTGTAGGTGTAGTTAGCAGGAGCTTCACAGGTCACCCCATCAATATGTACCTGCACCTTGTGTTGGGAGGGGGAGTCCTGGGACGGAGTCTGACATATCAGTGTTGTAGATGACACGCTGGGGGCAAAAACATACAAACGGTGATGGCTGGGCAACAATGATCTTTCTATAGCCATGTGATCTACAGACAGAGCCAATTGACCCAACACATGCCTCTAGAAACCGGAGAGAACATGCAAACTTCACACAGGCAGCACCCTCAGTCCCTCAGTGTTTAATCTTGTGTGTGGTGACAGCACTAACAACCGAGCCTCTCTTTTTAAACCAACTGCTCTTGCTTATTACTGGCCCTTATTCCTCATTATAGAAAGATCACAAGTTTAACTCACGTGTGAACCAAACAAGCCGCATGTCCAATCGTAACCTTTTGTGAGTTCCCGCTGTTCAGGTAAGAACCCGTAATGGTCAGGAGAGTTCCACCAGATCTGGGCCCAAACTCGGGGAAAACTGCTTTAATAGCAGGGTTCTGCATGGGAACAAACAGAAATGTTTCTTCATTAACAGAAATGTTAATGCAGAACATGTTACAGAACTTTTTTTTTTTTTACTAATGTTCTGATAATGGTATTGAAATCCAGTTCTTCAGCATGGGAGGTCGCTTACCACGAATGAGAAGCCCTGGAAGGTAAACTCCTCGTTCCCACTGCGCACTCTCACCCAGCTATCAGCATTAGGCATGGTCACATGATCGAGGCCACAAACCAACCTAAACAAAGACAAAGACAAAAACAAAAACATCTCGCACAACTCAGACAATGAACAAGACACTGTTTGTATGCTTGTTGAGCAAGCGGGTTATTAAAGGAGTTAATTTCTTAATAAAGTCCACACTACTACGCAAAAACAACATAGACATTGTGGCAGAGAGGTTTTCCCATTACGGCCAACAATGAGATGAGTGTGGATTGTCATGTCCGGAGTTCAATTTGGTGTAGCTGAATAAAGTCAGTTGGATATGCAAGGACAAACTGAACAATAAAGCAATTGTGTGGCCAATATAGCATGTTACAACTGAATAAAAATTCCAGGAACCTGGCCAGTGCTTATCAGGCATTTTTTACAGTATCTGTGGGAGAGATGAACTGACATCCTTTCAAAAGCACTCCAGGGAAGATTCCGTCATGATTGTACACTTTGTAAAAATACACTCAACGATCGCATTATTAGGTACACCACCTTCTTTCTACACGCCTTGTCCATTTGATCAGTTGCAGGTGCACGTTGTATTTCTACAAATATAGACCGTATTCCATCTACAATAGCACAGATCAGGTACTATTTGGGTGGTGATCATTCTCAGTACTGCAGTGACACTGATGTGGTGGTGGTCTGTTAGTAATGCTGGTGTGAGTGGATCAGACACAACAGTGCTGCTGGAGTTTTAAGCACTGGTCACTCACTGTGCACTCCATTAGACACATTTAAGGTTGTTGCACTGTTTGTGTTAATCATCTCCAATCCTAAATGGTGGACTATTTTCAGTTAAAGTGCTCCAGCAGCGCTGTTGTGTCTGATCTACCCATACCAGCACAACATAGTACCTGATCTGTGTATAGACCTGACCATAATAAAACAGAGAAAGGGAGACTAGTAAAACATGTAAAGAAACAGATGGATAACAGTCTGTAATTGCATATCTAAAATAAAATGCTACAATCAGTGTAGATTACCAAGCTTGATGAGGCTTTGGGCTTTCTAGGTCCTTTCTTTTTGGCAACATCACCTGTTGCTGTGTTGACCTATTAGTGCAATAACTGATAGTGAAATAGGGATTTGCTTAGCCTTCAGGGTCTTGTAAATTTCAGAACAGCTGCAGCTGGCCTGACCAAGACCAGCTATGGTGTTTTCTGACAGCAGCCCCTGCATGATATTTTGGAGTAGAGTTTCTCATTCATTTACCTTGGGACTCACAAGACTGGATACTTATCTTTTATAGTATCATAGACATCTTTTAGATACAGTGCCTTGCGAAAGTATTCACCCCCTTGGATTTTTCCCTATTTTACTACATTACAACCTGTATGCATTTTTTTAAAAATCTGAATTAAATGTGATGCATCTGCACAAAATAGTCTACGTTTTAGAAGTGAAATGAGAAAAAA
>JAUZST010010529.1:0-12373 GCA_034779995.1 Parotocinclus haroldoi | reverse complement strand
AAAAAAAAACCCCCCCCCCCCCCCCAAAAAAAAAAAAAAAAAACGTTCCCTGCACGATCTGATCAGCCGCGTTCGATTCGCTCACTGTTATCCAGCGTCCGGAGAGCGTTATGTTTTGCCTCGTCGGCCTCTGAAAAGTCCTTTTGTCAGAAGTTGTTCACCTTCTGACAAAATTCAGCTTCTGATTCAGTCTTCACTGGAATCTGCTCCTAACTCAGCCTTTTTTGAAGGAAACGCCCAAAAGCATGAGATTTTATTCACGATTTCTTCCCTACTCTTAGGACTAACAATCTTCAGGAATACAAGCCCAGGTCTTTGTGATTACGGTAGACGGGGGGGGTTTGGGGAGTTTTGGGGCGTTACTGAGCCTGTATGGGACGGAGGAGGTACAACACTCTTTTGAATCATCTCCACTCAGTGCTCACTCCAGCCTCACACGACGCGAAACCAAAAAGGCCATGTAGATCAACCCAGTAGGCGGTGCCGCATGTGGTAGTTCCTCCCAAATTAGTCCAAGTGTGGCGCCCCCATCTGTCTGAACTAGTCTATTAGAAACGTCGGTCTTTGTTTGATTTGTGAAATGAAGATCACTCGATGGGTCAGACTGCACACAACACAGAGAGGTGGGTACAACTGGCAGAAGATGCCATGGCTGTCGGGAGCGCCCCACAATCCAGTGGCCTCATGGCCCATGTAGAGGGTAATGCTCCCAAACAAAATAGGCTAATGACCGACCAAAGAGCGAGGGGTATCCATGCAAGACCCTGGCAAAGCCCAAGAAAAAAAAGCGATAGGATACCTCCAGATCTCATGAATCCTCACCTCACCAGAGGCGGGACACGAACCCGGGGAGCTCAGCAGATGAGGCTGCAGAGGCTTTGGTTTCCTCTTGCTTTCTGTGGTATGCAACAGCCCAGGGTGTAACCCGTTACGTACAGTGTATGTGTGTGTGTGTGTGTGTGTGCATAAACTGCAGGTTGTTGATAAGATTGCACCGGAGTGTATTTAATTCACTTGTGCAAACGCACACTCCCCAACCCTGTCATGTCATACGATTAATCCTGTCTCTCATTGCTTCGTCTGGATGGAGTCATATACACACCTGTGTGTAGTGGGTGCACACGGAGCCGGTGCACCTGTTTGGGAAGGAGAAGGAATACCTTTCCTCGTGCCAAGACTTCACCATGTCAGCGATGGAGCTGGACCTGCAAGAACGAAGACCGAATCACGTCATCCTGTCACGTTACGCATCCAGCCTTTAAGCCGTGATGCAACGCGAGCTCATACAGCAGGGGACCTTCATTTTAAACACGTCCCTAAAACGTCCTTTTTCAAACAAGAAAGCAGTCTGATCTGCTTGCGATACGACAGACACAGGCAAAACAGGCAGTGCACCAGAATACCTCAAACCAAACAAAAGCTGGAATCAGTACTGACACTGTCTAGAAACCTGTGACTAATGTGACTTACCTTCTGGTGCTGACGGACAGATTCTGGCCCATGTACCTCATGATGTGGCGGGGCCCATGGTCCCATATGCACTGGGAGGCCCAGGACTCGGCGGATTTAGCCAGTCTCTCATCCCAAACCTTCCGAGAGTGAGTGAGATAGAACAGGAGCTCGTTGACGCAATAACGTAATCGGCCAATCACAAAGGAGAAACAAAAGTACAACCAAGGTGGTATAGTCCGACTGGAATTGGCTTACATTGATTAAATATCATTTATTTGTTATATTAGTCAGATTTTTTTTGGTTTCCCAATTAAGGTATAGAGTCATACTGGTATACTGGACCAATGAAAATAATTTAAAAATAGGATTTAAAATCGTATCTGTCAAGGCTGAATGAAATCAAACTGTCATTGTGTCAGTACAGCAGATTTTAATTTACAAGATAACATTTATTAAAATAGCAATTTTAAATCGATTTAAGCATGATAACAATTATGAACAATTATAAAGTAGCGCAGTGTTTGGCCATAAATATAAAACCCATATAAAACTGAGTGAAATAAATCATAATGATTTTATTTTATTCAACAAATAATTTAATAGTGTCTTTTGTGTGTATATACTGCATATTCTTTGTATGCATGTTCTTTGTGCTGTTGATAATAATAATAATAATAATAATAATAATAATAATAATAATAATAATAATATTCATTCATCCATTATCTTCTGCCTAATCCACACAGGGGTCGCGGGCCAGCCGGGGCCTACTCGGCAACTCTGGGCGCAGGGGCAAGAACAACCCTTGACGAGTTGCCAATCCATCGTAGGGCGCACACACACAGTCACACAGTAAGGGCCACTTTAGAGACGCCAATTAACCTAACACGCATGTCTTTGGACTGTGTGAGGAGACCGGAGTACCCGGAGTAAACCCAGGCAGACACGGGGAGGACATGCAGACTCCACACAGAAAGGACCCAGACAGCCCCGCCCCGGGATCGAACCCGGGACCTTCTTGCTGCCGCCCCACCGAGCCCCCGTGCTGCCCTAAAAATAATAACAATAATAATAATTATTATTATTATAAACATTACCATATACTCCATGTTAGCAGCAGGAGGGAAGACCTGGGACCGGACCCGGTTGTGATAGTCCAGCAGCGCGGTCATGTCCCGTGCTGAAACGCTGCGTCTCCTGCGGCTGTGAGGAACATCGCTGCCCCTGCTGCTCCTGTTCCTGAAGCTCAGCTCTGCCCCGAACTTATCCACACTGAGAACGTCGAGATCCGTCAGAGCCACTGCCACGCTGGTGCATGGAAGCGCCCACAAGATGGCGCCAAAGAGCAAGTGATTAGAGTACACGTGCATGGCGTGGTTCGGACTGCAGGGTTTCAGCAAGTCTGTGGGAATCACACAACGCGCATTTTCACCGATTTTTAACATTTTAAGTGACTCATAGCCACGCCTTTTAATGCACTGTGCGTTCTGGACTTGCAAAAAAAGTTTGGGTACCTTTCCACGTTTTTTTGTTTTTTTGTTTTTTGTTGGTTTGTACAGTCTGAGAACTTGACTGAGCTTGTAATTTCGTTATTTACACTGAAAAGTGCTCGTTTCCGTTCGGTTCCTCCCTGTATAGACTGAAATACCTTTTGGTCAGGATATACAGTACTGCGCAAAAGTATTAGGTCACCCTTAGATTAGATATACCGCTCTGTAAGGAAGCAGAAAATTAAGAAAAATTGTACGCAGCGACAAAAAACTAAAAAACAGCTTCTGTAGGCACTGGGGGGAGGACTTAGTGGGGTCTCCGTGTATACTTGAGCCACATTGCCCCTTTTACAGTGCGTGTTCAGGACTGATCTTTTTTGGAAAGGTGGCGGAATAGAAATCTAGAAGTCTACGAAATGCTAAAGCTCACCAAGAAAGGACTGAAGATCACTGGGAGAGAGGATTACGGAGTGCAGAATCCTAGTTTGAAATACTTGGCAATATGTTAGATATGGTTAAATCACTGCTAGAATGACAAATGTAATCTCTGGCGGCCTAAGACTTTTGCACAGTACTGTAGCAATGCTCCAGCTGATGGACATGCAGACTGTTTAGCAACTTCTAGTCTCCTGAGTGTCCAGATTCGCACCTCTAAAGATTGTTTTATCCTGAACCAATAAACAATAAACCTGTAGTGTAAGCCCAACAGCGGTGCAGGGAAATACACACTTTAGCTTTTCCCATCATTGATAATCCCAGCTGTTATCTATAAAGTGTAGCGATTTTTACCTTCGGATCTCCCTGGTTGAAACGGCGAATCCTCCTGACTTCACACTCCTCGGCACAGACGAGTTTGAAAGGAAACGAAGAGTCTCAACTTAAACTCCAGCCTTGGCAAACATCAGGACTCACAGTGGACTGTCTGACGTCGGAAAGCAGAAGCCCCCGAGCCCCTGCAGGGACGGACCAGAGGCTCAGAAAAACACCAACCTTTACTTATTCAGCACACACGCTGGATGTGAGTGCCAGGCTTCTTCACGTCAACGAGCCAAAACCAAGGAAGTCATAATATCTGAACCAGAGACTTTTTTTTTTTGGCTCAACAACGTTGTTACCCCTGTTTAGCTCGGTCAGGGTTGTATCCTGGTCCAAACTTTGCATGGCATAGCCAGAGGGACACCCTAGACTTGGCACCAGCCCACCCCAGGGTTATGTAGCCAAACGAGCTGCTGGCGTAAGAGCTGGCTCTCTTTCTCTTGTGATTTACATTTTCCTCGGCGAACTAATTCTGCTTTTCGTTCAGGTGTACGTTTTCTGTGCCTATCCCTTTAAAATCCTCAGCACGAGCACGTGACCTCGACTGGGTGTGTATTTTTATTGCCGTACTTGTGTGTGGACGGCTGATCCAGCTGTGATTATTAATGAGGGATTGAGCTCGGACAGCCTCCACCCGTTAGTACAATAAGCACACAGTGGATAAAAGAATGGGTCGAACAAAAGTCAGAGCTCCAGCTGTCCAGGATTCTGAGAAGACCTGAGGGAGCCAGGTCATGTGGAACGCATCACATCCCAGACTTCCGGATGTGCCACGGTACAGACCACGGCGTGAATTGGCCTGGTCGGGTGTCGGATGCACAAATGATTGCCTGTGGTCTCAGAAAGAGCAAAGGTTGGTTGGAGGTTCAACTTCGAGCGCTCCAACGAAGACCCCGTCCAGAAGGTTCCACATGATCAGGCAGAAATACGAATCGGCACAAAGCGAGCTGAACCAGCTTCTGAGCCAGAAACGTCTTATAGGTTTCTAAGTACGTGTATTTAATATGATCTTGTTACAGGGTGAAGATCACGCGATCCTGGGTTTCTCCGGAAGCATCATGGACGTTCGGTGACTCGTAGCTCTGCTGAGTGTTTTTTTATTTAAGTACGTTTCCAATCTGTTCTTCACTGAATGTTAAACATTTTAGACTTTAAGGATTTAGGTAAAGAAAAAACAAAAAGGTTGGAACCCTGCACGGGAGCAGCTTTTATGGCACCCGCTGAGCATTTATAGTATTTGCAAAGAGCGTGTGATGTTCATTCCAGTGTTGCTAGAGTCAAAGGAAGCATGTTGTAGTTTCTCCTAGACAAACAGACATCACCGATCTTCACTGTCTGGTCTGCAGGAGCCTGGGAACGAAATCCCTGCTAAGCCTGCAGTCATGAACGGACGCGTTTACTCGTAAGCACATTGTATAAACAGAACTGACACGATGCTCTAGTGTAATCAATAAATCTGTAAGAGGAAGAGCACCACTGAAGATGTTTCCACAGGCCTGATTCAGTGCTATGCTGAATTCTCCCAGAACTGAACGGAAAAGTCTGTGGGCTTCCTGTGGGGTTTTCATCAGATATTTAGGGGCGGCATGGAGGGGACACCTCAAACACCACGTGGCGCTAACTTAGTCTCGACTGAGACTGGATAAAGTGAAGTCTTGGCCTGTGGAAAGATGAGGTCTGTGTAGTTTGTGTTATGTCACAATTAAGGTGGGTATGTTCAAGTTTCGTCTTGTTGTGCTGCCAACCCAAGATCTAGCTCTAACCCCAGCTCTAACCCCAGCTCCAACCCTAACCCCAGCTCCAATCCTAACCCCAGCTCCAATCCTAACCCTAACCCCAACCCCAGTTCCAACCCCAACCATAACCCCAGCTCCAACCCTAACCCCAACCCCAGCTCCAACCCTAACCCCAGCTCCAATCCTAACCCTAACCCCAACCCCAGTTCCAACCCCAACCTTAACCCCAGCTCCAACCCTAACCTCAACCTTAACCCCAGCTCCAACCCTAACCCCAACCCCAGTTCCAACCCCAACCTTAACCCCAGCCCCAACCTTAACCCCAGCTCCAACCCTAACCCCAGCTACAATCCTAACCCCAACCCCAGCTCCAACCCTAACCCCAGATACAATCCTAACCCCAGCCCCAGCTTTAGCCCCAGCTCCAACCCTAACCTGAGCTCCAAACCCAACCCTAACCCCAACCCTAACCCAAGCTCCAATCGTAACCCCAGCCCCAACCCCAACCTCAGCTGCAACCCTAGCTCTGACCCCAACCCTAACCCCAGCTTTAACCCCAGCTCCAACCTTAACCCCAGTTCCAACCCCAGCTCCAACCTCAGCTCCAACCCTAACCCTAACCCCAGCTTTAGACCCAGCTCCAATCCTAACTCCAGCCCCAACTCTAACCCCAGCCCAAACCCTAACCCCAACCCCAGATCCAACCCTAACCCCTGTTTAATGTCGGGTGATTCCGCTACAGTTTTTGTGTCACTAACTTCACCCTGCATTCGCTTTAGCCAAGTCATAAAAGGTAAAATAAGAAGCTTGAGAAGCTCGTGCGCACTAATGGGTACAGCTAGTTCCAGATTTCTGAGAGGGCAGAGCCAGAATGGTGGTGCACAGCTGTAAAAGAAAGAGAAAACTGGATCTGGATGGGAGCAGCAGCAAAATCTTGTTACCATCTGAACTGTGGACAAAGAGAGCTCAGAGTGGAAGCCAGGCGGAGGAGGGTGCACAGCTGGACCATTATCCGTTTCACTGCAGAAGCAGAGGAAGACCAGACTTGGAGAGATCTCCACTATTATGTCTCCTGCCTTCTGTGTGTGACCAATCATAAATCCAGCCGTCTCCAGGTCCTGCTCCGGCTGCTCCGTTTCTCACGCAAACAGCCCAAACTTTTGGCAGCCCCCAAAAACAAATTTACCAAACCAGCCTAGATGTTTGCTCTGATGGAGCGGTCGGGAGGAACACAGACAATGGGCTCGTACTGACCAGGCTTTTCTAGACGTACAAAGGCGGATGAGTCGGTGCAAGGCTGAAGGCTTGATTACTCGTTTGGCCTGAGCAGCAGTAGAGACTCAAGTAAACGGGAAAAACCCATGACAGGTTTGGGTTTCAGGTTCGATTCGATCTAAAATTCTCCTGACATGCAGTCATGTCTGAAACGCTAACGCGGGGGCACAGACTGAAAAGACTCGGGGGACGGGGACATACACAAACATTTGGAACCGATGCAAAGGGAACTCCCTCTTGACCCAGCTGTTGAAACCACACTGATCAGTTAAAATAATCTTTAAAAAATATTCTCTCTTTAACGTCACGACGCAAACTCTTCACCAGGTCTCAGGAGGACACAGAATCACAGGGTGTACAGAAAAAACTGTCATCTTTAACTCATGTTAAGTCCATGCTGGTCAGACTGACATTCACACTGCGGGAAATTTAGAGTGACCAATTAACCTAACTTCCGCACCTCCACAGTTGCACAGTGCTGATGTGTTTTCTCCATCCATATTTATTTGATCCCTGTAGTAACTTATTGTAGATTCCATATTCAGGCACATCCGGCATTAAATAATTACGGCGGTTCATTATAATATCATCCAAATGCCGGTTAAACACGAGCAGGTGCACAGTGGTTCCTGCGGTAACATCTCCAGATGTACGTTCCGAAATCATTCATAGTGCAAATGAGCAGCAAATTTATATAAATCTCCTTTTAATTTCACCATAAACACAAGCTTATTAGCAGTGTAGTTCATGGGACTGGGGTGACCTAGTGGTTATGGTACCGGACTGTGGACCAGAAGGTCTAGGGTTCAAATCCCACCTCTGCCCAGTTGGGTCCCTGAGCAAGACCCTTAACCCACAACTGCTTGGATTGTAAGACTGTGTGAACTGTACATCGCTCTGGATAAGGGCGTCGGCTAAATGACACAGATGTAAAGGTAAATGTAGATTAACCAAGATGTGGGAAGAACCGTTCATGACTTGTAGGACGACATTTCAGCTCATGGGAATTCACAAAAATGAAAGACTTGACTTAAATGACAGTTTAATGTTGTTGTTTACCGAACACCGGTTACGGTATTACGACAGAACACAAAGGACATGTTTCAGATGAACGCCGGGAACCTTCAATTTACAGACACCCATTGCAACTCAGTCAAGATGTTTGTCTCAAAAAACAAAAGGCTACTTGAAGTAGAGAAAGAGAAGCATGTCATGCTAGTTGTTTTCATCTTTTAATCAGCAGAATATTGATCTGTGTTCTGATGTGTGATACAAAGGTGAAAACATGAGGTAAAAGTTCAATCTTACGAAACTTATATACATATATACCCTCGTTTAGGACTGAACAAAAAAACATAAGTTTTAGAGTCAGTAAAAGCATAAATTTTTAACCCAGCACAATTCTGCAACTCGTTTATTGATATATATCTGAAAAGGGGGACTGCGGGGACTTGACCCAGAGGTTAAGGTACTGGACTCCAGACCCCATGGTCCAGGGTTCAAATCCCACCTCTGCCAAAAAGCTGCCACAGTTGGGTCCTTAATACACGATTGCTTAAGTTGTGAGATTGTATAAGCTGTGGATAAGGGTGTCTGCTAAATGCTGTAAATGTAAAAGATCGGCGTACAAATGTTCAGGAGCAGCGTCCACATGGGGGCGCACTTTACCACCGGCTTTCCCTCATCCTTTAGTATGCACTTGGTTAGGGTGTCGGAATTTTACCCATGAAAATTTTGCTCTCCGTCTCGTCAGCTGAGTAAACATGAAAACTAAAGTCTTAATCTTTGCCTTTTTGGCCGTTTTAGTTTTTACGCACGTTTGCCGTTTTAAGCGCTGGATGTTTGGTCCGTTGGAGACACACTTAGGAATATACTGGTAAAACGAGAAGAAGATTAGAAAACAAAAAATACAACATCTGAGCTAACCGTTCCAAAATTTAATCTCTGTTATCGTGATCTAGATTTCCAACCCTTACATTTAAACCTCTATTACATTTCCTACTAAGACGGCAAATCATCTTAAAATCAACACGGCAGCAAAGATGAAGAAATATCCCGAAAGAACCAACTGGGGGATTTGAACCCCGGACCATTAGATCCAGAGCCCAGTACTTTAACCGCTAGGCTACCACAGCCCCACAGTTACACAAAACTAGATCAATGTGTGAGCTCCGTAGAAGAGGATGGAGAAGAGCGGAGGAACCAGCATGAGAAGGAAATTCCGCTGGACGCCCTCAGAGGCGTTACACAGATTCCCCTCACAACACGACAAGCTTTGAATTGTGAGTCCGTTCACGATTGAACTTGTGCTGGTGCTGCAGAGGTTGTTGCTTGCGCATCCTTTCACGGATGAAGACGACGTGTCTGTCTTTACTGAGAGAAAGAAAAGAAACCTCAGTAACGTTCATGCTTTCGTCGTTCCCCAGCTAAAGGTCAACAGAAGAGCAGCTGTGGAAAAACTTCACACGCTTCTTCTCAAAACGTATCAGACGTTCTCTCGCCCAACCGCTCACTCGTTCACGCCTAGTGCCAAGTTAGTGCCGATTTCACTAGTGTTTACGATCTCGAGGTCCTCGCGCGGCCGTCGTGCTATTTTAGGAAAGCAGCGAGGCCAGACTCGGCCCAGACGACGACCGAAGGTGGTGCTAGTTCTAAAAAGTTCGAAACGAACAGTTTAAGGACATTGGGATCACCTGTTGCAGTGATGCAGCGATCTTCATTTCCAGAACAGCTCACCACGCCAGTGCAGTTCCCGTTCACACAAGTATAACACAGTCTGTTATTGGTGGTCTGCACCGCAAGAGCTTAGGAGAGACAGGACGAAATGAGGAAACACTTAGAGAGTAAAGTTGTTATATGTTTCTATATCCTTAAAACCGAAACCATTTCTGAATCCCATTTTCTCTTCGGTTTGACAATGTTGTCTTTTAACTTTCCCCCCTTTTACACTATAAAGGAATACTACTACTATTCAGCATAATAAAAGAATTACCAGTACTAATACCGGAGCTAATCTGCATGTAATACCAATACTGACCACTAGGGTTCTCAGAACAAATTTGTTACGTTAATATATGTAATAGAATTTTTGACCATAGAATAGCTTATATTAAATACAAATACTGGGTTATTACTTTTAAGAATAATTTAAATTAGTAACAATAATAAATAATAACAATAATAATAATAATAATAATAATAATAATAATAATAATAATAATAATAATAATGGACTAAGTCCTTTCTGTATGGAATCTGCTTGTTCTCCCCGTTTCTGCGTGGGTTTACTCAGGTTGCTCCAGTCCAAAGACGTGTGTTAGGTTAATTGGTGTCTCTAAAGTTGCCCTTAGTGCATGACTGCGTGTGTTTGCACTACGATGGATTGGCGCCCTGTCTAGGGTTGTTCCTGACCTTGCGCCCAGAGCTGATGGTAAAAAATGGATCTTGGATCTACCTGACAGTGTGTCGGTGTTGCAGAGGTCAGTAGCACAACACCGGGCGTTGCTGGTCACTCGAATCGTTCCCGTGTTCAGACTTCCACTCAAACACGTCTGTGCATTTCCACAAGTCTGCAAACTTAACTGAACCGCTGTCAAACCACCTACAAAGAACATCAGAGTTCACGGTTCTGCTATGGACTTTTAATGGTAATTTGGTCACTTTCGAAATGTTCCACTGTCAAAATTCACAGTAAAACTCTAAACGCGGTTGATTGTGAAGTGGCCATATATTATTTCACAGTTCTACTATGGATTTAGATGGTAATTTGGTCACTTCCGTGGTTCTTCTGCCAAATTTCACCGTACATCTTTTTCCCGGGTAGGCGCATGGGCTCCGTTTAACGTCTGCATTACCTTCTTTAAAACAGGAGCTTGATCAAACTGGGTGCTGACCAAACATTAAAGAATCAAAAGCCAAAAACATTAACGTAAGCAACAATATTATTTGAAACACAGCACGAAAACGTCCAGTATTGTACAATAATGACAACCTGAAAGCTTTTTTATGAGCGTCAAACGACGCCTATCGTTAGTTTTAAGCCACGGAAGAATAGAATAAGTAGTACATGAGCCATTACCAAAAGATCAATGGATCCTATCGGAACAGACAGAATAGACTAATCACATAAATGTCTAACGACCGGATAAAGTCAGAAGGGCAGCGCCCCCTGCTGACTGTAAGGCTGCCTAGTCGCAGATCAGACGGAACGTGTTGTGTTAAAATCACACGAGATTAACAAACGGTCCAAGATACCGAACTGCGCACAGGTATCGACCACATCGCCTCCAACTCAGTACCGAAGCGCTCGGTCATTTAAACTGTCCAATATTTACTACAGAAGTGACGATACACAAATTCGTTAAATCGCCTTATGCCTTTGTGGTGCGTTTTGATTGTGAATGTCACACGCAGCACTTTTTTTTTACGATTAGACATATATTCCTGGTGCACTTACTTATGGACAGAGCACTGGTTAAGGTGAGGCACTGACTGGTACACTCTGTTGTAGTGCATGATGAAGAGCCCACTGGTAAGCACTGTCGACATGATAGCGAGTGCGCTAAAGGAAAGATATAGGAAAATAATCACGTTCAGTCCGTGAAGCAATTCTCACAGATCCTGGATGAAACTGCAGCAGAGTCACGATCAGCCACGGTTCCTTACCTGTGGAGAAAAACACGCAGAGCAACAGCAGCACGACCTGAGACGCCATCACTGGAGGATTGGAGAAGATCAGAAGGTGGTGGTGATGCAGACTGGATGCTGAGTATTTGTGCAAATGTTGCTCTTTTATGATAACACGGGGTAGGGGGTGGGCAAGGTAGGAGGAACCCAACAAATGATCTCCAAATTCCAACGTCTTTGTTACATTTCTTACAGAACCAGTTCTCAAGATGATCTAGCGTACGGAATAGCTTCTTGGGAACGGAGCTCCCACAGACAACAAAAAAAAAGCAGAAAAGCACAAAGGTGGCAATAATAAAGAGACATTCTTCTTGCTTGAAGTCACTAGAAGACGGAGGTTTACATAAAATCAGTATTTAAATATATAAAATCCAGAACGTGATAATCATGCAAATGGTACGTCTAATTAAGAACGTTTAATACGACGTGATTAAAACTACGGCTAGTACTGGTTTACCCTAAGATCCCCGGTCCGATCCGACCCCGACCCTGGGCTCGACCTGTGGAGTGTGCAAAGTTTGCATGTTCTCCCCGTGTCTGTGTGGGTTTTCTCCGGGTCCTCTGGTACACACCTTTTAAAGATGTGTGTTAGGTTAATTGACGACTTTAATGTGCCTCTAGTGTGCGAGCGTGCCCTATGATGGATTGCTACCCTGTCTAGGGTCGTTCCTGCCTTGCACCCTGTGTGGCCGGTTAGGCGCCGGCTCTCCTACGACCCTGACTAGGATGAGCGGAAAGGATATTCGTTCATGAACGTTGTTAAAATGTATTTAATAACAATATATTTGCATTTCCATTTTGCTTGAAGCCACAAGTCGCCACTTAGCCACTGCTAAAGCGGGTCAGATCCCACTGGATAAGTTCTTCAAACGGTGACTGGAATTGAGTAAGAACTTGTTTTTTACAGTATTATTACTT
>JAUZST010010528.1:0-12373 GCA_034779995.1 Parotocinclus haroldoi | reverse complement strand
CACCTCATAATCCTGAATCAAATCAGCAGTCAGAGTTAAGTCAGATCAGCACTTACCTGCTTGTTGGCAGCTGCCAGGTGTTTAACCAGATTCTTCCCGGCCACAAACAGCAGGTTCTGGATGCGAACGCTGGCCAAAACGATCTGAATAGACAATAATGAATAATGTACAGTAATAAACAGCAGAAATGAATCTGTATGTATAATATCAGCAAATAATGACAGAAACTGACTGAGTAAAGAAAGATTTACTGACAGAAAAAACCTCACGAAGAGCCTGAAGCTTCAGGAAAACGTCTGTAATCCCGGATTCTGCAAGGTGTGAGCTAAGAAACAAATCATGGAAATTAATTGTCTTTCTGTCTAATATTTTATCATTAGATTCATGGATTTACAAGATTTATAATTATTTTTTATGTAAATTATTTGCATTAATGACAGATATTTTTTTTTTAAACATGAAGTTTCTACCTGATAAATGGTACCTCGATCTCCTCTGGAGAAAGGCTCACTTCACTACTCTATAGTACCAACAAGAAATATAGAATTACAAATCACACTGCATATTTATACATCCTCCAACTCAGAAAATACTAAAATATAAAGAGATTCTGATTGACCTCAGAGCCTGACTGTGATTCAGAGTCACAATCAGAGGTGTAGAAAGTGTCCTCCTTCATCCACTGATGGGAGACCACATGATCGTCCGGTTGCACTCTGAGGTAAGAGTTCGTCACCTAATGAAAGGTTTGCTGTGAATTAAAACACAATTAACACTGTAGATATAATTCCAGATGTGAAAATCACTACTTAGATCACATCTTGTGTTATAAATTTACCACACAATCCTCAAGTGGGACGTTTATGCAGCTCTCCAGCCGACGGCAGGAAATCACCTCCATCACCTTCCCATGAATGCGCTTATAAGAAAAATATATATATAATACATTTAATTACTCTAATTACCAGAACCTATGATGTGATGTCACTAGAAATAATCACTTACCTGGATTCCAGTGATGGAGATCTCCTTGCTGGTATAGTATGTGAATCCCTGTAAATAATAATAATTATATTCATCTTAGACTCAAGAATTGCATCTACATTTCAGTCACATTTTCATCTAAGTCTAATGACTGTCAATTCTCTTCATCAGTAATGAAACCTGTCATTACCAGGTGATTCACACGGCAGGTCTCCTTGATGCTGATAAAACACAGCTGCACCTCGGAACCTCTGCCCAAGCCCAGGAAGTACCTCCCCTTCTTTACAGACTAGAAACAGACACATAAAGTCAGAAATTATTTTGCGCATGTACAGTATGTGAGAGGACTGTTTGCATTAATGTTGTTTTTCGCATTGAGGTAAAAATACCTCAGACTTGGAGCAGTAGGATTCACCCGACAGGCACTGGAAGATGCAGGTGATACTGCTCAATTCTCCAGCCATGCTGATCTGTATGATCCAGCAAAAAAATCATTATTCTTAGTAATGTGATTTGATATTAATAAATCTAAAAATCTGTAATCAGCACTAATGTAGATTTAGCATACTGTACTAAATTAAAGAAAAGATACCAGAATGAGAGCTGATTCCTCTGGGAGGAGTTCAGGCAGCAGCTGAAGGTTTGTCTCAGTGACCTTAATACAGAACACATACTTAGAAATGAACGAGCTGTGTGTTTCAGCTCAAGTATACATTATAATTTAAGATGATGCATACCTGGAGGACACCAGGTTCATTCTCAGGCTCCTCAAGCACAATGATGGCATCTGTCAGAAATGTATGTAATTCAGATTTATTCTTATATGGCATTTATATTTAATAACCTGTATGGGACATAAATAATATGTTTCCTTTACATGATAATAAGGACAAATCTTGTGACTGTGAATCATGTTATTTTAAGCACTTGTTTTTATATAAAGGTTTAATGCACACAGTTCCATATAAGAGCTTAAAAATCCACTTATAGCTTCTCTTTATTAAATCTTAACTTAAACATAAACCCATATATAATAAATGTGCTTGACAGTCACACTTTTAAAACTACTCTCCCAGCAGTAAACACATGATCAGAAGAGCGCATCATGCTACCAAGTACTGCGGCCTGAGAGAGTTCATCGGGCGGCGGGTGGCTTCTCCTCCGCAGGCGGAGATATACAAAGCAACCCGCCGAGCTTAAAAACAGCAGACCGGCGGCGCAAACCACCGTCCGTACTGTCCGGTGACTTAATCCAGACAGGAAGTTTCTCACCTCCATGTTTTCGTTCTTAAAACTTAAGTTTTTCAGGAGCGCAGTGAAGCACAGCCGATCACGAGCGATGCAAATCACAAACTGAGCCTTGACGTGCTGCTCTGCTGTCACCATGGAGACCATCAGCCAATCACAACAGCGTTATTTAAGCAGTACATGTTTATGTGTAGTTTCGTTAAAAAATTAATTATTTGTATACTTAAAATGTAAAAAAAAGTTTAAATAAATAATCCACATAATTAATAATAATTATTTTATAGAACCTTAAGGGGTAATACAGCATGTGTTCATTATAAATATCGTTACATTTTTTGTGTTTGCAATACACAAGATTTCTTAAGCAGTTTTTTAATCGTTTTATATAAATACATTATATTGATATTTTTAAAATTACAAACTCATATTCATCAATTCATATCTCTAATCCTTTTCAGTTTCAGGGTTTAATTATTATGTTTTAATATAGCAGCAAAACGGTTGTGAGCAGTTAGAATGTAATTCCAAACCAGATGTTAAAGCTCCCACTGGTAACAGTATTAATTTCAGGATGTTAATAACACAGGTCTAACTAAATTAAACAATTTAAATCTGCTGACGTTGGTATTTTAAGGCTATATAAGCAGTGTGAAAACTGACGACAGCATTCAGTCGTACAAGAGGCTTAGAAGTTGCAGCAAATTTAACTCTTTTAAATCTGTTTTTGTTGAATATTTTATATAAAACTTGAAAAGCTTTGGACAGTGCTAGAATGATCCTGATATATTCTCTTACATTTGTAGGTTGTTCAAACAAAGGATAAAAAGCCATGAGACATGAGCCTGCCCAGTGGAGCTGATGTTATTTTAGCTTTGTGCAGGATGTGCCAGTCATACTTCTGGGATTTTCTGTCAGAGTGAGTGCAGCTGCATCCTGGTGGAGACTGGCCGGAGTGATACCAGCCTTGGTATTACCTTCATCCAGGTGTTGCTTATAGGTCAGGACCTGGTACAAGCGTACACCAATGTACTTAGGGGCTTGATGGAACTCTAAGCATTGCCAACATAAATAACCAGTTCCCTTCTTGCTTCCTGATTATTGAGGTGGTACGTATGCTGCAAACACTGTCTTGTCCATGGTGAGCTAAAGGTGCCACTTTTGGAGGAAGTCTGCCAGGATGCCCATGTCTCAGTTGAGACCATTGTGGTGTTGAGTCACGCATGGGAAAAATTACAAAGTACAAAGGAACAGTGTAATAAGAAGGCAATGTATATTCACTAAACACTGTTAGTCATACAAAGTTATCACACACTATGCAGCACACTCCTTTCCCATCTTCTATCTCTCTCCTACCATCCTCATTACTTATTACAACGGTGCCATCTATTGGTACAACGAAGAAATATTACAAACGGCAAACAACTTCTCACCTCTCTGTACAAGATTATACATTTAATTGAGTAACAGCTTACAGTGAAAAGCAAAATAAATTATGTCAGTAGGAATATAATACTGTAGCTGTAACTTAAATAGCTGAAGCCCATTCACTCTCAAGGTTCCATTAATATAAAACAACAGAACTACAGTAGCTTTATACAAGACACAACAACACGTAAACAGTGCAATTGAACATGGAAATAAATGAAGTTGAAATGGAAGTTGTAGCATGTGGTGTTGCACGATACACTTGAAGCCAAGTCTTTACAGTTTCTTTCCTTGGCTGTGACTGCTGAATTGCATTTGAATTGCTTGGATGCAGCTTCTAAGAGCACGATGGAATCTCTCAATAGCACCATTAGCAGCTGGGTAGTAGACCGAAGTTCTGCTATGAGATATCCCTCGATCGTGCAGAAATGAAGAAAAAACTGCGAAAAATGTGAATTGCGGTCCGTTATCTGTGACAATTCTCTCTGAGTTGCTGTGACGACTGAAAACGGAAGTCAGGAATTCCATCACATTGTCAGTGGTGGGAGTAAAAAGCAAGTTCAAACCACTTGGAGCAGAAATCTGTCAGTGTGAGTGCATATCTGCAGACAGAGACAGCTGTTTCAAATGGTGTTTCAAACAGCTGTTTCAAACTATGTCAAGACCAAGTTTTTTTTTTCATGGCCCATCATGCAGTGGGACAGGGCACAGAGGGGCAGGGTGAGCACATCCTGTTTTGTCATTAGACTGGCAGACGGTACATGAAGCTATACAGGACTGTACTTTTGTGTCCATTTGTGGCCACCAGTAAAGGTCTCGCAGCCTTCGTTTTGTGCGAACAATTCCCTGGTGACTCTCGTGTGCCAACGTAAATAGCGTGTGCCGCAGGGAGAGTGGAGCAATGAGTCTCGAGCCTCTGAGGATGTAGTTATTCTTGACTGAGAGCTCATCTCTTATTTTGTAGTATGAAGACAATGATTCACTAACTGACTTAATCGAGGGAGGCCATTCACTTTGTATTTGTGAGCGTAGGGCTGTCAGCTCAGGACATGACGAGCAGGCAGTATCAAAGTCAGCCACTGGCAAAGAACTCAAGTTAGTAAAGATTTGTGCCACCTTCTCAGGTTCCGCATCTAGTGTGGAGTTCTGGAGGAACAGGCATTGGAAGGTGCGAGAGGCAATCAGCAGTGTAGTTCTGGGAACCAGCTCGGTAGATGGTCCGTACGGAGTGTGAACCGACATCCCCACAGGTATGTTCTCCATTTTTCTGCAGCCCACAAGCAGGCAAGAGCTTCTTTTTCTACAATAGAATATTTCTGTTCTGTTGCAGTTAATGTGCGGGAAGCAAAAGCTACAGGTTTCTCAGTGCTATCGGACTGCACTTGTGCAAAGACAGCCCCAAAACCATAGTCACTCGCATCTGTGGATATAACTCAATAAAGCAAGTGCAGAGGTGGCCACAATGAGTCTCTTAATCTCCTTAAAGCTTGTCTGTACTGCCGGAGTCCATGTGAAGGTATTATTGTCGCTGACACATGCACGCATAGGAGTCACAACTGTTGCAAAGTTAGGCAACAACTTTTAAGTGCCAAGACACAAGAACCAAAAATGAGCGTAGAGTCACAATGTCCGAAGGAGCAGGAGTGTTTATGAGGATGTCATTATGCTCTTGGTCAGGCAGGAGGCCATCTGTAGTAATAATATGACCTAAGAAGCATAGAGAGGATTTCCTGAAGTGACATTTATTGCCATTGAGCACCAATGCCACCTCTTTCAATTTTCGGAGGACGATGCTAAGATTACAATCATGTTCAGCAGAGGTGCTACCCTATACAATAATTTTGGAGACCCGGAAGTCCTCTTAAAATGTCAGCCATCATTTATTAAAAGCTGAAGGGGCAGACCCAAGGCCATAGGGAACTCTACAGAATCTAAAAAGACCATCATGTGTAATAAATGCTGTAAGGTCTCTGCAAGGTCAATTCTAGAAAACATCTTAGCAACCTGTAGGTTTGCAAATGACTCATCAACATGAGGCAGGGGGTAGGAATCTGTAACTAAAATGTTGTTTGGTTCACGAAAATCCGCACACACAAATTCCTCCAGTTTTCTGTCCTGTGACTACAATAGGCAAAACCCAGCTGAAATGCCTCTATTTATGTTGAGTCACAGGCATCCAAGCACTGGAATTTGTTTTCCTGTGTAAGTCACGAGTTGATTCGCAGGTGGAAGCAGTGGTTTACTATTGAAGTACTGAGCATACATGTGATGCTGCAAAATAGACACTGCAGAGCCAGTATCCACAACTAAGTCATGTTCAGTGGAAAAAGAATCAGGTGCATGAATAAGTATTTTACACTGAAGTGTCTCTGGTGCATGGTAAGGGTCTCTTAAGTATAGCACAGTCAATTCAGGTAGCTGTATCTCACGAACATCACTGGACTTAGATGAGCGACAAACACGAGAAAAATGTCCAACTATGTGACAAGTGTTACATGTTTCCTTGGCAGCAGGGCAATGAGGAAAATTAGCCAAATGTTTGTCAGAGCCACACCTAAAAATGTACCAGAGAATGAAGCAGATGCTGTGGGAGATTTACCCTGGCGGTCGTATCGTTTGTATTTCTTTTTCGAGTCTCGTGCACGAGGCTAAACACACCTGTACTGTGATTCTAGCATCTGTTGAAATTGCTTTAGCTTGCTGAACAGCAGATTTGATTTGTATTGCAACTGTAGTTGCTTTATCCAGCGTCAGGTCTGGTTCAAGCAGAAGTCTTTAATTGATGCTATGGTTAGTAAAGGCTCAACTAGCTGGCGACGGATCATGTCGTCTGTTTTATCATGAAATCCACAGTTGGAAGCAAGGTCACGCAGTGCAGCCAAATACTGTACAATAGTCTTATGGGATGCTTCTATACGTTTTCTGAAAGTATGCCTTTCCACGACAATTTTGGGTGTAAATTGTGTTTTTTTTTTTCATTAGAGCAACAGCAGAGGAAAACGTGTCACCTGTGTCTGGCAGCGTGTAGAAAATTCTTTGGGCTTCAGCCCCGAGGCAATGTAGTAGTGTCGCTCTCTTACACGCATCAGGCCAAGCATTGCCTTTTCCATTAATCGCTACTAAGTAGTTGTTGAAAATTCACATCCTCGTATGAAATGGCATCTGTGGGTCTCCCGGGCAAGGCAAAAACTGGAGAAGCCGAGGCACGTTTGCTGTAAGTAAGCAAAAACGTAGGTCCACTCATTTCCAAAATGTGGTGTTGAGTCACGCATGTGAAAAGGTATGCCAAAGTACAAATGAACAGTTTAATAAGAAGACAATGTAAATTCACTAAACACTGTTACGAAGCGATACAAAGTTATCAAACTACCTTTCCCATCTCTTCTCTCTCTCTCCTACCATCCTCATTAGTTATGACAATGGTGCCATCTATTGGTACAAAGATATTACAAACTTTATTACAAAGAAATTACAAATATTATTGCAATATTACAAACGCTAAACACAACAATCATCTTCTATAATCTTCCAATCGGTTGTCCAAGCATGATGGACTAATCTTTCACATAGTCTTACATGGTAAATGTTGTATGGAGCAGGCCTTAAGAGACATAATTCCCCAGCCTGCAGAACCTGCTGGTCTGGTCATAGCTGATCTGAACAATGAAGCTACAGTTTGATAGTAGGGTTACCTGATCCAATGTTGACCTGCCTGGGCACAAGCTGGCTTGGTGCTGTGGGAGTTGTGAATCCAACACTGGCTGATACTTCATTACACCTGGTCCTTTGGGCATCGTCAAGCTTCTGCAGTAAGGTTGTTGCACTTGTACTGATTTTGTGACTGGAGCTCGTCTGCTGGTGTTGGCGCAGCAGGCAGCTGTACTCCTCTTCCCAGCCCAGGATGTAGTTCTTGTTGTAGCCACACAGGATGTTGTGATTTGCTGCCCTTAGGGGGACTTTACAGTAGGCAAGCTGAGTTGAATTACTTAGTACGAGAGCTTGATCTGTCAAAGTCATCTTCAGAGTTACTGGGTTTACAGGCACCTGAAACCACATTTATGCAACAGAGACAAAGATCTTCTGAAATATTTCCATATGGACAAGGGCCTTGTATACTGCATCTATGTTAAAGGACCTATTGAGTCCATGGGAAGTGATAGGTAAGTATCTGATGAAGACTGTTTATGGACAGCTCAAAAAGTCTCAAGTAAAAAGTAAAGTAAGTACCTTGGTATAATGACCATACCTGTACTTTAAAGCAAAGAGCTGGAGACATAATTAATTCGAGGTATTTAAGATCCCTTAGAGGAATAGCATGGCAGAGTATAAGGAGGCCCTTACCAAAACTAAAGCTGTGTATTTATCCCCAATCATAAAGGAAAATAAGGTTAATTCTAGTTTTCTGTTTTCTACAGTCTCCAGTTCACTAAAAACATCACAGAAACTGACTCTGAAGTTCAGCATGATTTTAACAGTAATGACTTAATGATTCTGCCATAAAACTCAATGCTCATCAAATCACCCATTTATTTACCAACCTTCCTGATGCAGCACTAATGTAGATTTATTTAGTTCTAAATCAGGACTCGAATCTTTTAGCCCAATTTCTAGTACTGAACTGTCCTCACTGTTCAGCAACATTTTAGTACATCCAATCGCTAAATATTTACTATAATTAATAATTAATACAGAATATTATAGAACTACTACTTATTGTTTTAAATTAATCTCTTCCCTTTCGCAGATCACAAAAAAAAACACACACAGCACAAAGGACAAAGGAACAACAAGATCTCTGCAGAAGGAGGTGTAACCTTGAGTCCTCTGACAGTTTTTTAAATAATATTTTTATTATTTAATATAATATTACTCAATTAACACACAATTAACGTTTAGCATAAACAATAATTTGCTTGTTTCTAAGTCAATACCTCCAGTCTCAGAACTGTACAGAATTATACTTTAACACACCAGTCATCTAAGAACCTGTAAAGAGTTAGTGAGAGAACTTGAGCAAGTAATAAAAGTGTAGAATATGTGTAGATTTTTAAAAAAATAGTTAAAGAAGAGGGTCTTCTGTTTTCTTTTGAAGTCACACAGGGACTCTTTAATTTTTTAATGATGGTTAGATTGGAGAATAGGGAGCTGACACTAATGTTTGTGTTTGCTCTGGTGGTTATGTTGTGTGGTCCACATCTCAATTGTCTCATTCTCGTGTAGATTATATTCTTAATTTGCTTTAGAGATCTATTGTAATAATGGAATGTTTTGCTTTTTCACATCCTCGGTCCAAATCAGGTTGATCATCTGCCAATAGTCCAATTTGGGTCTGCCGTTTTACGCAGACATACAATTTCGCGCATGCATAGTCCAAATCGGTTTTTGGTTCAAATCGGGTAGCCACAGCTACAGTTAACAAGGATACCGCCATTTTGCCCACCCCAGATCTTGTTTCTCCTGATTTTGGGGTTACTTCCAGTCCTGTGTGGTAAAAACACATCTGGGCACTTATTTACAGTGCAAACGTCTAATGATTATCCATAATTTATGTGTTGTATGAGACCTGACCTTGTCTGAACTCCAGAGTACATGTGATTATAGATATCATTATCCTCCAGCACTCCATGCCCATTGTCATAGAAATAAACACCAACCTAAAGACATGCAGATATTATCTATTATCAAGATAGAATTATGAAAATTGTCAAATTAAATAGGAAGGCAGCTGCACCATGTGACTTTTGGCAATAATCATTTATATATTCAAGATTTTCCAAAAGAAACCCCAAAACCACTGTATGTACATGTGAGATGGTTAGGTTTATTTATTGAACTTCTACTAAAAGACACTGAACTCTGTATGCAAAAAGAAGCATAAAAACTATACCAACACTTTTACAGGTTTACAACTGAATGGCATCAGCCAGTTCTTTAGCCTTACTTTACTAATTCAGTTATTTTATAACCATAGGGGGCCAAGCCCTTTCCGACAGTAAGGATGATGGGCTCCCTAGACAAGGTGCCCATCCATCACATAGTGTATACACATATTACTTACATTAGGACACTTTAGAGACACCAACAGACCTAACGTTTGGAATGTAGAAGGAAACCGAAGTAACTCTTAACAGGTGGAGTCCAGTATAGGTGTAAAACTATATGCATTTTTTTTTAGAAAAAATATGAAAAAGGGCTGCCTTTTGCCAAAATTGTGCTCCATTTTTACAAATAGCCGTTATAGTTAGTGTTTAATATTTAGACTTAAGTTATGATTACAAAATAATCTACACATATTTCTAATTAGACCAGTGACAAGCATTATCAGAATTATTTATGGGGAAAAGGACAGTTATACCTGTTTGCCACTGTGTATTCTGTTCCTGTGCAGCACAGATGTGCTTCCTGTGGTTACCCACACTCCTGCTAACGTGTTGCTGTAGACCTCATTCCCCTCAATCACACCTTGGCCCTTCTCATGTTGGCAGTCATACACTGACACCAGACAATTAGTCTCTACACCAGACATTAATACATATATGTGGCGCTGGAAAGCAAGAGGATCATGGTCTCATATAATATGCATATTGATTTGCCCAAGATTGTGTGTGGGCGAGCAGGATTCTGCTCAGATTTCTCACCACATATATGCCTCTATGCATCATGGATCTTGTTGTGCCGGACAACAGGGCAGCTATTTATTCGGATCTGAATTCCTGCCAAGGCATTGCCATAGATATCATTTATTTCAATTCGGCCTCTTCCATCACCAAATATGTAAACACCACCTTGGTTGCCATTTATGGTAGCATTGCCTCTATAATTTGACAAAAAGAATTTGTGAAACAGTAAGAGCCTAATAAATGGTTATTCATATTAATTGGCATCAGGCTACTTACATAGTGGATGTGAACACATAATGGCAAGTGAATAAAATGCACCATTTAGAAAGTCTTCTATGCAGAGATACAGTTTCAACTATTAAGCCCTATTTGTTCATCTATAATGGCACAAGACGTGAAGCAAGGAGAAACTAGAGAACGTTAGACAAACAGTGTCTACCAGTTGTGAACATCACTTTTGGTTTCAATATAGAGACGTGAAAAAAGCTAAAGGTTCTGAATGCACACCAAGTCTTGTTTTCTGTGTTTATGCAAGTTTGTGTCTAGGATCCCAAATCTCCATGTTCTTGATTTATCACCATCCTTGAAGGAATCCGTATGCACTTGCATTTGGCTCTAGCCATCCCAATTCAGTTAAGGTTTGCCACCAACAGGAGGGAAGTGGAAGGGATACAATAAACCACAATTCTGAATCTTCGATGATAAAAGCAGGAGATTGTGGTTCAGAGGTTAAAGGGGTGGGGGTCAGACCGTACGCTGTACACTGTATCATGGCTGTCAACCCAGAAGGAAACCTCTTCTAAAGATGATGCATAAGAAAATCCGAACAGTTTGTTGAAACCATATCCTGTGGCCTGATGAGACCAAGATAAATTTATTTGGTTGAGATGCTGTGAAGCGAGTGTGGAGGCAACCAGGTGAAGAGTACAAAGACGTGTGTGTCATGCTGACAGTCAAGAATGGTGGTGGGAATGTCATGGTATGGGGCTGCATAAGTGTTGCCTGCTGTGGGAAGCTCCAGTTCATTGAGGGAACCATGAATGCCAGCATGCACTGTGACATACTGAACCAGAGAATGATCCCCTCCTGTCAGAACCTGCACCACCACCATCTTCAGACATAAACCCCAATTGAGCATCTGTGGAGCATCTGTGCACTGTTAAATGGAAGGTTGGAGGAATCCTCTTATACTCCTCCATGCCCAGAATTAAGACAGTGCTGGACAATAATGGTAGCCAATACAAAATATTGACACTGGGCACAATTTGAACATTATTTATCAATTTCTTTAGCAAAGTTGTTATCATCATGGATGTGTATTTGGGGTCATTATAGATATTAATGGCTGTGTTTTGAGTTATTTTAAGGGCACAGCAAATTTACACTGTTATACAAGCTAAAGACAGACTACTACACATTGTATTAAAAATAAATACAAAATACATAAAGAGATACATATATTTTTAATGCTTTATTTACTGTATATTTTATTTTGAAATATCTCCTAATTTTTGATTAATCTATTACAGTAAACTTGTTAATTAGATTACTTAGCTTAATTCTTACATTCTTACATTTAAAATCTAGGCTGTTTAAGGGTGTTTTTGCATGCTGTTCATCTCAATGGTTCTTCCAGAGATTTTCCTTGGCACTGTCACACTAGTATTGACTAGATCTAGTTCTTAAGCTGATTTGAGACGATGCTCGGTTGTAAAAAGCTTTACATAAATAAAATAAATTAACTTGTTTTCCAGGAGCAATACAAAAACAAAAACGATTAAAAAAACCCTTCAGTTCTTTGAGAGGGGCATTTAAAATTACCTCAAAGCTAATTATTTTGACATATAAAAGGTCAGAAATTAAAGTGTGTGCAGTTTTTCATTTAAAATGGAAAACGTGTGTAGTTGTGAAAGCTAAATTTTCTTATCATGGAATGTAACAGCTACAGAAAAGTTAAACTCCTTCTGTCACGAACGGTTGAATGAGCGTACTGAAGACGAGGATGCAGAACTACGGGAATTTTATTGAGAGACCAGTGAGGTGGCAGGGTGTGTGTGTGAGCAGGAGGATGGGGTTGAGGCTCTGACGGGAACGAA
>JAUZST010010527.1:0-12374 GCA_034779995.1 Parotocinclus haroldoi | reverse complement strand
TGTGTGTGTGTGTGTGTGTGTGTGTGTGTGTGTGTGTGTGTGTGTGTGTGTGTGTGTGTGTGTGTGTGTGGTTGGGGGGAGGGAGACTAGAAAAGTTCTTTAAAGAAGGCTGTTCATTTGCCAATTCTCATTAATTGAGCAACTTTAACATTAAATTAAAAACTAGGGATAATACAGGGTAGGTGTTTTTGGACTAGCTCTGGCATTAAAGAGACATGAGAGTCTATCATGTAGAGAAAATTACAGAGTTAAAGCAGTTAGAGCAAGAGGATGTGTGTCTATGTGTGGGAACAGTTTGATTCCTCAAGACAGTTGGGTAAATATAGCATTCGGATAACCACACCCTCAACCCTCAGCTCTTAACAAGACATTCAGGAATTCACAGCAAAGTGTTATTCTGCTTCACCAGCCACCACCAGTCAGAATCCTGCACTGAAAACTTCAAGGTAAAGTAAAAGTAAACATTACTCACACCAAGGTAGGGCCTTAAATATTTAAGCAAGAAAACTGTATGCTCTCTACAAATGCTCAATAAGATCTCTGTGCTGTCCCGGGCTGTGTGAACAGGAGGAAAAAGCAAATAAATGGACCACCTACATTCGGCCAGTTAGAACTGCAGGCATCTGTACTTCTAAACTGTCAATTACTTCCCCTTTCAATTTAAGAAACCCCTCCTCTTGCCCTATGCGTCCATGAGTAACTTGGGAGGGACCACTGAATGGATGCACTCTGTTTGTTTGTACAGCCACCTTGGGTTACTTCCACCTCGAAACTTCCACCAAAATGACAGACGGACCGAATGTACAGAAGATTTCAGTACAGTTGTTGCGGTATAAAACATGGAAAAGAAAATAAGCTCGAACGGATTAGAAATTAATTAAGATTCTAGTCTTAAGAACTTCTGTGACAGCGATCTCATCGGGGCGCAAATTCATGCAAGAGGAACCACATGCATGCATTTATTCAGATGGTGATATAATTGCAATCGAGCTAATCTTCTATTACAACATTATGATTTATAATGAATTACATTCAGTGACCTGATGTTACATTAAGTAAACTAAATGTGAAATGCCGTGAAATCATCATAGCTCTCGTGCAGTCGGTCTATTGATGCAATGGGCTCGTGCTTTTTTTTTTTTTTTTTTTTTTTTTGAAATTAGTGAAATTGTGAAATTAGAGATGTCAGGCTGACAAGGTACTACCAATATAAAATTTTAAACAAACAACTAATCTGACCTGCTGTACTGCTTTCAGCATCTATTGTAATTTCATTTAATCTTGTTCACCTTCCACCCTGAGTAGAGTGTGAAGTCCCTCAGCACATGTAAAGGTCGCTTCACACTGATGCAATTTCTTCGGATGACACTAATTTAATGGAGGACCAAGGATAAACAAAGCCCTAATTAACCTTATTAATAGTTCCAATACACAGAAGCCAAATATAAAAATTAAAAGAGAGAACATGCTGTATTTGAAGAGACTATAGCAAATTATATTGAGACTAGAATATATTTTCATATTGATTGACTATATAATAAATACAATACTATGACGCGTATAATAAAATCACTCATATAAAGCTATAAAATGTGAGACAACAGAACAAACACAATGAACACAAAAATATCAGGTAAACTTCATCACGTACAGCTTGGGCCATCAGTCTACGACTGAAAATGCAACAAACAAAGACTAGACAAAAGTTAGACGAAAATCTAGTCAAACAAGATTTGTTGCAATATGGATATTAACGCATTTAGCCTCCTTGCTTCACCTGCTTGAACAAGTGCTTGCTTTCCGGCATGCCTACATTACAAAAAAAACTAGGCAATCTTGTATTCGATTTGTATAAATAAGGGGCATTTTATACCCAAATACGCATTTTTGAAAAAAAACCCAGGTTACACGCAGACTTCCATGACGCACACACTCACCAGTTTCTCCATTTCTTGCTCTCTTATCCTCTCCTCCCTCTGCCAGCGATGGTACTCCAAAAGTTCATCCTCATTGTCACTGATCTCAGAGATGCTGTTCTTGCGCTCCCGTGCCCGTGGTTGAATGGACTGAGGCTCCCTGGAGCTCTTCCTCTGTGTGCGGGGACTAGTGAGCGGAGAAACCCCTATCTGGCTGGTCAGAGCTGGGCTCTGGGTAGCTCCAACACTTCCCTTTTGCCTTCCTCCTCTTCCCCCAGTTTGGTCCTTCAGACGAGCAGACACAGGAGATGGACTTCTGGCACGTAGCCCCCTTGTTTCAGCTCCCTCAGCCCCTATTTTTATTCGTCTGTTGAGATGAGGGCTCTCTGGTACACCCTTTCCTGACTGGCTGCGAGTACTTACTGACACACCAGGTAAACTTCCAGGTTGTCCTTGCAGCCCACGGCGTTGTGTGGAGGGGCTAAGAGGGGGACGTTCTCGGACTGGGGTGCCGCTGGAAGGTTCTAGGGCTCGGCGAGAGGACTGGGGACTATCTGGGGGAAACAGTGAGCATGACTTTGACTGGGTACCAATACCACCTTGGGAAGTCTCCTGGTGAGTGGAGCCCACACTCGATCTGGGACTAGAAGAGGCAGGAGAGGAGGAACTCATACACCTTGAACCGTTCTGCCTGCCTACATCTCCAGGACCCATGGCAGCCAAAGAGGAACCAAGGACTGCCCTTTGGATTTCTGGACCTTCTTTGGTATGTACGTCCTGAATCTGGCCTCGACGGTTGGCTGTGGGACTTTGTGGAGTGTCTGTTAATGCTCTTTTAGGAAACCGCGGACTTTCGAGACCCGTTTGCACCCCACTACTACTGCCATTCTGAGGTAGCGAATGCCGTGGCTGAGGGATTGGGGGGTAGGCTGTGTTATGGCAGGATGTTGAACGTGTACTCGGATTGCTGGTGACCGAGGGAGATGAAATAGGAGAAAAAGGAGGAGTGGAGTTTTCATAGCTAGAACCCACTGACATGGTTCCAGGGCTGGCTGGAGAAGAGAGGAGGTATCCCCCACTTCCGTTGAGTATTGGGGAAAGAGACAACGGTGGGATAGGGTGCTCGGATCGTTTTCCAGGCTCAGAAGCAGAGACTTGTGAGTCTTTCATAGTCAGTGAGTTCATGATGTCCTGAAGGTCCTTTTCTATGGAACGGGCCAGGGTGGTCTGTCCTGGACGAACCCTCTCATGCTGAGCAGGCTGGTGGTTCCCATTGTGCAGTCCATGAGGCTCTATGAAAAATGAAATCACTCGTTTAATTCATCTCTCTATTTTAATCAGTTGAACCCTAGCATGTTTGACATCTTCCTTCCAAATGAAGGCTGTAGTTCAGCACTTTTTTTTCCCCTCGAGTCCTACATAAAAGTGAATTCACACAGAGGGATGAACTAAGCTTGGCTTGCATGTGCCTCGCTCAACGTTGCATTGGCAAACATTTATATACACTGCTCAGTGTACTAACCAATATTTTGCCCCGTTTCTACCCCAATCTCTCACAACCAAGTAAGTCAGTACATGTGTGCACAAGAACCAATAAAGATATACTATTACAGTCGCTTATTTCTTTTAGGCCACATATATATTTTAAGCAGCTGGGTGTGGTGTGCCATAAACCCACCCTTGGTACAAAGGTCAGAGCAGGCAGAGAAGAATGGAGCCTGAATTACAGCATGACTCACACTCCTTACACTCTCCTACACACTCCTTCCCATGACCCACTAACGCCAACACAGTTACCAACTGTGACACACCATCGCAACAATATTAAAGCCACAAAATTAAAGCCTATTCATTATTTAATCAAGCTATTTGTTTTGGCTTTTTTTAAATATACAATCAAATCTCTCTCTCAAATAAAGTAGTAATTCGTGGAGCGTAAAAGCCGACATAAACACTTGAATCTAAAATTTGTATTTGAAATATATTTGTGATATTTAATAAACTGGAAATATTTGATGGCTTAATTCATTAACCTGAAATCATTGAATCTGATCTTGTGTGTTTTGAACTGAGGTGGTGAAATGTACAGGTGGAAAAAAAAAAAAAAAAACGGTTCTAAACGACGATTTGCGGTCTGCGGATTTTAAAATTCAGATCAACAGATGATCTATCTGAGTTTTAAACCAGATAGACAGGAACTTTGATTCTAAATTTCTTTACATCTGTAAATCCTCAGTTATATTTTTTAAGAAACAAATTGTCACAAATTCAAAAAAGCGTAGTTAAAATTCAGATTTATAAGTTACACCATCAAATATTTCAAGGTTATTAAATGTATTGTAAATATAATGCAAATCCAGATATTTCAGCACCATAGTAATTAAGTTGAGTAGCTGAGACTTACTAGTCATGATGGAAAACCCTAAAGTGGAAGTTTGGTCCAAACCTCAGGTCTAAACCATCGGTCTACACAATGCTTATACTGTCCACTCTCCAACACATTTGTTTTAGAGCAGACGCAGACACTGAAGGCCAGCACTCTACGCCACACACAGCCTGGCATGTTGCTGCTAACAAAACAAAGTAACACACATCTTCACTTTCAGCCAGCACCTGTCAGGTCATGCCCTCAACATCTTCATCATGGTCATCATGACATCACATTTGCACGACATGGAATTCACCCCGTGATGTTCAACGCCAAAGTCTGCTAAGGGGCTTTCCACAGACTGCACATCCGCAGAGTAAGCCCCCAAGGGAATTCAAAGGCTTATTCAGTCTCCTTATAGTCTCACTTCCTGTTCATTTAATGCTGTCAATAAAGCCCTACTTGAATCAGTGACGCATTCAATGAGCTGGAGGAACAGTAATATCCCAAATAGTACTGGAATTATAAATCAGTATTATGTTGATTTCAGCATTTTCAGCATTTTTCAATCATCTAAATGGAGCCTTCGGGTAAATCTCTTCAGTATTTAATGATCAAAGCCTTTCTGAGTGCATGGCAACACAGCAACGACAAATATTTTCCTGAAGCTTAAGCTTACATCATCATACTGTGTCAGAGCACATTATGTAGAACTTCAGAGGAATCGTAAATAGACCACTGTGCATAACATTAGTTAATCAGTAACCGTATTAAAGACTGTGGATCAGAAGCTGCACCTGCATGCCCTTTGTAGGTGCTGATGGGGCCAGAATTTCCTTCTGGCAACATGCTCTTCATCCTGAGAGCCTCCTCTGGGTGGTTGAAGCGGAAAAAGGCAGACTGGCCAAAACAAAGCATGCACCCTGCAACACAAAGAAAGAATTAAGACAGACGAATAAAGGGAACAATGACTTTTTAAATTGACCTTCACCCCGTGTGTGTTCCTGTACAGACTGTTATTTAACTGACAGTCAAATCCAGAGAGTGTAAGTGAATTACTTTCTCCTCTAAAGGCCATTTAGTCATGCATTAATATCAGAGTAACGTGCACCTGCATTACTTTCAGGGCGAAGTTGAATTGTGTAGAATTGCATTGTTTGAGGCCTTCACACACAGCCAAAGTCTGACTGAAAGCCAAGAGAGGTTAGATAAAGGCTAATTGGAAACATCTCTGTCAGAGGCATGGTGCTTTGGAAGCACAGCAGATGTGGCATTGTTGTGTCTGTGTGAGAACGAGTGCCTGTGTATGGGACTACAGCAATAGCTAATCGAAAAAGGAGAGCGTGCACACACACCTCAAATGAGACTTGCTCTTACGCTAGAACATGAGCCACCCACAGATGTTTGTTTGGTATGATGTGCCTTGTTGAGTTGGATTATTTGTTCTCGTTTATTATGCCATCTATTGAAATAGTCTTTTGTTCAAAAGCAGATTTTTTAGTCAAGAAAAGTAAACATCATTGCAAATCATCAGAAATTAAAAACACAATGCTTTCACTTAAATGTCTGTTATTTTATAGTGTATAGTAGATAGTAATATATTTTAAATGCGGTAAGCTAAAGATTTCTTCGTTAAACACTTAAACAAAAAATGTGCATTGCTTTGCATTGTTTACACTTCAGAAATAAATAGGAAACGTCTTTTATCGATAATTAACTGATAGCTGTGAGAAAACGGAATCGTGACCCTGTTAACATAAATAGTACCGAATCGTGACACGGTTATATCGGTACATCCCTAAATCTCGGCACCACAAAGCAACCTGATTTATCCATCTTCCTACTTACTTCACAATCCCAGTATAGCCTGAGTGGATGGAGTTATGATGTGTGTGTTGATGTACGCATGTTTGGATACTGCTTATTAAACTATACTGCTCACAAAAATGATCGTCTTCATTCGGTACGCGCTCCCGACAACCGGCGCACTTACGCACTAGCGTGCACCTTTAGGGTTAGTGGGTAACGTCCTGGGGCTTTTAGTGCCGAGGGACGCGTATGTGGGGGAACCCCCGATGTATTTAGTGTTATAGGGGCACTTTGAGGGTCTCCCGTCCCGTACTCGCACACCTGAGCTCATGCATTTCCGCCGTCAGCACTCAATGGCCTCACTCCAGCCGGCTGCCCATCCTGAATGGGCTTACTCGTGCCACATGTGCGCCCGAGCTCACGCTCGCCCCCTGGTGCTTCAGCGCTTTCGCAATCTATTCACGTTCGCGCTCCTCGCGTGCCCGAGTTCATACTCATTTTCTGGTGCTTTCACATTCGCGCTACAAGCATGCCCCGACCTTATAGGCTCACCTTTAGACGCTTCGGCGGCTTCCGCGTTTCATTCGCACCCGCGCTACTTGCGCGTCCAAGCTCACACTCGCCCGCTGGTGGTCGGACTACTACTTTGTTTTTTTTCTTCTTCCCCTTTTAGTTTTTCTATATTATTTCCCCATTATTATTATAATACGTTGTGGGATTCCGTCTATCCCGCATCCTTGGGCCCTAACACATCTCGTAACATAGAGAGGTGAAGTTACACTTGTGTTTTGGTTTCCTGCCACCAGTGTCAATTCCAAGTGCAAGTCCACATGTTCAATTCTCTTTCACTGTTATTAAGTAAAGAGGATTCTGTGTTTCCACCTGGCTAGAGGCTCCCATTGTCCCATTGTTTCTTGAGGTAGGGGCTTGGTCTTTGCATGATGAGCAACATCATCTAAGGACCACATTACAAAACAGCCCAAAATGCAACCAAAACCTCGTCTCGCCAGCGCACCAAACCAGCATTCTTCCACTAAGCCACTCCGATTTGTGTTTTAGGTGTGGTTCCGTTTCCCCGCACCACCGTCAAGTCCAGGTGTACTGTTTCTGGTGCCACTGTTAAGATAAGTTTGTGTGTTTTCTGCCACTTCCAAACAGGAAGCGCCTCTGCACTTCATAATGCCCGTTAACAACTTTGTATTTCAAAAACCAGCAAGCTGTAGTTTGATCAGTGGTGCTCGAATGCCTGGCTAAGACTGCACATCAATGCAAACCATAACACACCAGACCTCCACCCACTTACCTCTATGCTGTGACAGTGGCAGTGATTAAGAGGATGGGTAAATCAACACAGGGTTTGTCACACATGCCCTGAATTATGACTCAGGCCTCTGTTTTATTACAACCACCAGCAATACAGGAAGTACTGTAATGAGTAGGCTGTAAATTACAGCATGGGTTTAGAGCACCAGATATGAGCCATCTCCCCTACTCTAGCTGAAACTACACTTCTCACAAAAATTAAGGGATATTTGCGTAATCAAATATCCTTGTGACATTTTATTTGCTTGCCTGACGATCTTGTTTAATGAAATCAAGTCAAATGCTTCTGTTTTTAATCGCTTCATGTTCATTTTGAAATATTCCCTCATTTTTGTGAGCGGTGTACTTGCATTTAACCACAGTGCACAAAATCAATAACTCAACTGGCCTAGACCATGGGATCGATTTTGCATTCATAACATTCTCATTCATATTCAACATTGTGTGTTACCTATACGTCATACCCAAAATGCGTGACTTCTTTTGATTAAGACATATTGTTCATTTGACATTTACAAATACCCAACAAAACAAGGTAAAAAATATATACAGCCCGTTACTTGAGCTCCTACTTTCTGAATAACAGTAACAGAGTAAACCAACTTCTGAAAAGCTCATTTGTTCCTACCTGAATCACCCCGATAACAAGCAGGAGGGTCAATGTTAAAGTCTCCTGTGTCACCATATTATACCGACTATATTATTGATTAAATTAAGGGGGTTAACAGGAAAGCATCAATTATTAATAAATTATGGGGTTTTCCCACAAAACAATAATGAATATAAGGTTCTCGCTATCCAAATCCAAACTATTTTCACAAAAACGCGGTGCATGTAGACAGCAAATTCCCAATAAAGCCAATAAAGCACTTGGGGTTTAAAAAAAAGTTTTATTCAATATAATGCAACTTTTCTCACCCTGAGTATCTATAAAAAGCCTGACCCCCCCCCCTCCACCCCCACCCACTCACAGACAAAAAGAATAAAAGATGAATGTAATATTGATGAATGATGAAGGTATATATGTAATAGGCAAAAATGTACATAAATTATAGGGAACTAGTCCGCTGGCTGATCTAATGAAACGGGTCACAGAGGCGTGGCTTACATCACTCTTCTTGAGTGAAACGATTCAATAACACAGCCTTGATGTTTGCACACCCCAGGTTGGGAACCATGGTTATAAAGCACCAATATTCAAAAGGTGAATTTGCACCAAATTGCTTTTCATAGTTCTTAAAAATGTCTTTACACTGCAGAAAATGGAAACTGCAATTCATAAAATGCTGTGTATAGGGACCTTTTTAGCTCCTTCTTCAAGGGACTTGCACATCAGCACATAGGAACCCAGAGTGATGCAAGAATGCAGTGATTGGTCCAGACACAAGACTATGGCAATTGGTCCCGACCTGGATTCTTTTATCAGGTGTTGGTGGAGCCTTTTAGGCGCACATGAAGAATGGAAGGTTGAGTTGGGTGGGGGAGTTGAGGATCATCCCTCAGTGCCACTTTAACAGTGACTCATATCTGGTTCTATGATGGACTGGTGTTCACTGTACACGCCAGCTTGAGAATTAAAGGAGAAACTCAAGACCCCTCCCCCTCCCTAGCCAGGTCATGTGGACTTAAAACGAAAAACAATGATCTTGACGTCATCTCCAGCTTTATAATCAACTAAAACAAAGCAATTAACCTACAAAATGTTTGGACTACAAGACTGTATCAATCAATGTCACCCTGTATAAGAGTGTATGCCAAATGCCTAAAGGTAAATGAATGTAAATGTCTAACATTTGTTACACAAACAATAATTGTTGGTGTCACATTCAACCAGTTTACAGTGATTCAATCTACTAGGCCACATGTGCCTTCTGAGAGGAGACAGAGTGTAGTATTGCTGGAAAATATGAACCTTGAATCTCACTTCAGTTGGGGAACAGTGTGTACTTTTAGGTTTCCATCAAAGGTGCAAGTGACCCGTGGCAACAGCACGAACTTAGTGCACAATTAATAAAGTAACAAAATAACACAGAACTATGGAAACTCCATGATTGTGTCAAAAGCCCTAGTCATTTTTAAACTTCCTGCAGTCTGGTACTTGTTACACAAAGCTGGTGGATGAGATCATTTTGTTCTCGTTTCCATGCAAACGTAAACGGGGTCCAACAAACAACTGTTGCATAAATATTATAAATTACTCTCGACAAAAATAGCAGTCAGCTTATAAAATAAGACAAATTATTTACGGAGTTATTATTCATCATCGTATATTTTGATACCTCATGAAGTTTAACCCTTAAGCTTCTACTGCCCTGACTAAACCCTCCTAAAGTTGTAAATACAGTCACTAATCAATCACTAATGCTTGGACTGCAACTAATTACATAATGAAAGTCTATTGTTTTACAGTTTTGCTAATTAAGGCACTCGGTCCAATGCACTGCTGTGGTGGTTAAACTGGTTATCCATCACAGAGACACGATTGACCGTGTATGAATGAAGCTCTCATCCTCCAATACTGGCATCCCAAGCTTATGTCTGAATGTTGGGGCTACCAAGGTATGCAAAAGAGCATATCTGAACACATAACATGTCAAACCTTGAAGCAGGTGGGCTACAGCAGCAGAAGACACACTCCAGTCAGTTAAGAACAGGCAAATGAGGCTACGATTCACATGGAATCCCATTACTGGAGAGAAAACTGCAAAAAAGTGGCCTGGTCTCGAGTCTCGAGCTCGGCTGTGACATTCGGGTGCCAAGGTCAAAATTGGCAACAAAAACATGAAAGCATAGATCCATGGTGTCTTGTATCAACGGCTCAGGATGCTTCTGGTGGTGTGATAGCGCGCAGGATATATTCTTGTGCCCCTTAATACCAACTGAGCATCATTAAAATGCCAAAGTCTTTTAGCATTTTTTTAAACACTCACTGTTCAATTTATTAAAGACATTCAACTATTGTTCCACCTTGCCAGTTGCCTTAAAGTTTATGTTAGTCATGATACAAAATGTAGAATTGTGACCTAAGACTTTGGCACAGCAGTGTATTAGTAATAATTTTACTCAGCATCAGCACCGTTTTACATATTAGCTGAACAAAGAATATATATATAATCAACATGTCTTTTAGTGAGAGTTGTGAGCAAATAATGCTGGTTTCTTACACATTTAAAACAGCATCTGTATGAACCCAAAATGTGATGAAAATAAAACACATACACTGGAGGCTACAAAGGTCTAGGCACCTGTTAATTGTTCAGGACAAGTTGTAGAAATATGGAAATTTAATTTAAGAGCTTACGTTAGTCCCATTTAAATTAATTCAATCATTCATTATCCTCCACTTGATCCACACGGCAACTCTGGGTGCAAGTGAACAATGCTTGATGGGGCGCCAATCCTTCGTAGGGCACACGCGCACGCGCACACACACACACACACACACACACACAGTCACACACAGTCACACACAGTCACACACTCAGGGCCACCAATTAACCTAACACACGTGCCTTTGGACCGTGGGAGGAAACCAGAGTACCCGGAGTAAACCCATGCTGACACAGAGAGCACATACAGACTCCACACAGAAAGGACCCAGGCCGCTCCACCCTGGGATTGAACCCAGGATCTCGCTGTGAGGCAGCGGTGCTAGCCACCGAGCTGCCCCGTGCTGCCCCGCATTTAAATAAAAAATGACAATACAAATACTACAAACACCTGAGCTGTCCAGTGTTCCCAAGCCTTATTACAAATAAATAAATAGATGCACATTTAGAGAGAAAATGTGGAGCAGCTTTGCCCTAAACATGAATGACCTACTGTTTATATGTTTGGTTTATGTTGCGAAACAATCTTCAAGTGGAAACGGAAAGTTAATCACACTGAACGTGTAGCTACACGTAACATAATAACTAGTTAGAAGGTCAACAACAAGGCGTTAAGAACGCCATGAAAATCTTTCTGAGTAAATGTTTTAAGTAATCAAAAACGCATTTAACAGCAAAACCTCAGCTTTTAAGCGTTATTCTCGATTAAACAGATATACTGTTACTTACTTTCATATATTATAAGACATAATCCGGCGACAAAGATGCTCTGGGTCGTAGAGGATATGAACAGGCTTCTACACGGTTTCACCTCCGGATCTGTCCTGAACGCGTGGCTCTTTCCAGTGTCTTTGTTATGTTAATACTCCACTTATTGACTTTTCTTTTACAAAAAAAGAGGACAGATGTCCACCTATCTGATTAGGCTACATACAAACCGAACTAAAACCGAGAGGAAAAAACCCGGTACGATGAAGCTTCTTTGGTTGTCCACCTGCTGCGAACTTCTGGGGTAAAAACTGGCTCTTATTTAGTCTTCTTTTCTCCGTAGCTTTTTAACGAACCACGAGAGAATGGATACAAACAACAGGTTTTGTTTGACAAACCTGGTCCTAACACCACCAGACCATAAGGCTGAGGATCAAATCGGCTGCGTGTCGAACAGCTGTCCCAGTGTCCCGGCTGTCTCTCTGTCTCTTTCTCTTTCTCTCTGTCTCTGTCTCTGTTCTACGTCTCTCTACCAGGAGCGCTATTATTGTCATGCAGGGAGCACGAGGAGGGGCGAACAATCTGCTGAATACGATTAGACACCGTCCATTTGTTCCAAAATCACTCTTTATAATGAATACCACGGGCATACGGTTAATAAAGGGTAAAGTGACCCTTTCATTGCTAAATCAAATTGTATCAGGCTTTAACCGGTCTTTTTTTCCACATAAAACATGGCAATAGTGATTATCCGAGTTCTCCAGACTCAAGTAACTCAAAGCTCATGAGAGCATTTTTGATTAAAACATACAGGTGCTGGTCAACGAATTAGAATAATTTGAAGTAGTGCAATCATGAAATTCTTTGAATGCATTTTTTGTGCAGAAAGCAAATCAGGTGTTCACCGCACCTGTCCTACTC
>JAUZST010010526.1:0-12374 GCA_034779995.1 Parotocinclus haroldoi | reverse complement strand
CGATCAATTCTACCCATTTGTCAGAATAAATCGGGGTGGAGTACACTTTATTGAAGCACTAAAGTGAGTATCACTAAAATGCAGATAAGTTCTTAATTCTAACAAAACATAAGTGGCATTTATTTAAACAACAAGTGATGATAGCAAATAATACGCTTGGCACGAGCTGAGTACACTGATAATATTCATCTTGCTTCTTTGCTGCTAAAAGATTCCCAGTCTGCGTTTATATATTTGTAGCATCTACAACAGATCTAAAGAGAAATATCTCACGGAGTCACAACTGCAAGAATACATAAATGAATTATTTTATTGACTAGAGACTGAAATGTAATCCTGTGGAGTCCATGGAAATTAAAACGCTAAAAATTTAGAAATGATCAAAACTTACCTTGCCGGATTCCACGACAAGCAGTGAAGCCGACAAAAGACGGATTTGATATTTTTATTGCAAGAGGTAAACTGGTATTTGTGACAGCACGTTTGATGACACTAAATGATGTCCTTGCACACTTCATCAAGTACAGCGCCGCCATGTTACTTACAACGCACGTCCTCCAATGCTGCTTCTTCTTCTTCGGCGTTTGGATCAACGATAGTTTATAGCATTGCCGCCACCATCTGGGCCGGAGTGTGGAGACTTAAAAGATTTTTCTTCTTCTTCTTCTTCTTCTTCTTCTTCTTCTTCGCCCATCTTTTAATGACGTTTGGCGGACCGTTATAATAGTTGCATTTACCGCCACCTACTGAAGTTTCTGAAGTGGAACAAGGGATAAAACCCGTACTTCTACATCTATATATACACACATACTCATCTAAATATAATTATACATCCCGGTTAATCTTAAGAACTTAAAAAATTTGTATCTTACTTATCCGCAATCCATATGCAAGTATATATTTTAGTGTCAAGTTTTCAGTGTCCCTGTTTTCTCAATAATTTCACCATTTCCTCTCTTTGTGCTGAGTAAGCCTCACATTCAAGTAAAATGTGTTGTACTGTTTTCCTACTTGAACAGTTACTACACCTGTATTCTTGATCCCATTCAGACTGACAGATCTTTCGTATAAGCACTTTGATTAAACTTTTGGCTTCCGCCTTACTCAGTGGGACTGCTATATTACAACTAGATCGTTTCAAACATTGCTTTGCAATCCCATCCACTACTTCTTTCCCTGGTACACCCACGTGGTGGTATCCATAGGAATCTCACCTAAATGCATTGCCTCTGCAGTTTAAATAAGAGCTGATATATCTCCAAAACCAAATCTTGTCTACAATCGGATTGGCCTGATTGTATGTTCTTTAACATACAATCAGTGAACACCTGCACTGGACAGGTTTCTTCAACCCAATGTAGTGGCAATATTATGGCTATCATTTCAGTTGTGAACACCTTCAGGCCTTTCGATAAAGATGCTCTAATGGACTTTCGAAATTCGGGTATATATATACTGCTGCCACAGTTTTCCCTGAGGTTGGATATTTTGATCCATCTGTAAATCTGCAAGGTTTGTTGGTATTGCCTATTTAAATATTGCTCCACGAATGCATGCTTTATCATCTTACCACCGCCATCTGTTCATGTACTCTAAGGCCTACAAGGGGTAATTGTGAGAACAACCACAGTGGAGAAATAGTTCTAAGAACTATCTGACTAGAGACAGTTTTCGGAATCCCTAACTTCTCTGCTTCAATCGCAGTATTGTATTTTTCCACCACAGGGTGGTGTTCCTTGTGACTGTTGAAATTTACCCAGTAAACTGCTGTAAGAGCCAGTCGCCATAATTTGAGCAGCATTAAGACACAATTTTGTTTCTTCTATACCACATAACATGCGTTAAAATATGTTAAAAAAAATTCTACCCTTTCATGCTTGTGATGATGTGATACTGATCACTGCAAATCACTACAGAATTATTTAAATGACAATGCTGGAGATGGGGTCTAGATATTGCTGTATCGTTATTTATTTTGCTTGTTATTATCTTTCCTTCCCATGTACATGCCTGCATCTGGATGTCATATAGATTCCCCCTTCCTCCTTATTCCACATCCTCTGATATTGTTTGTGGAAGCCATTAAAATTGCAGTTGTGTCTTATTTTCCCATTACTCATAAATTCGTTTTGTTTAGCTAGAATATCCAGACATTCATTACCATTTAACCTTACATAAAATGTAGGCTAACATAGGCTAACTAGCAAAAAGACAAACTTGGGCTCATATGCAATGTCAATACATAGTAGTAATGATTTTATGAAATTCTTCAATGAGAAGGTCGAGAATATTAGACTGCATATCAACACTAACTTAAATCAGAATAATTCTGTAACTTATGTGGTCAATAAATTAAATATTTCTGATAATAAACTTGAACATTTCAGCCCTGTAAACGAGACTGAATTAGTCACGCTAATCTCCAAATCAAAATTTTCAACGTGTGTTCTAAATTCCCTACCTATATTTTTCTTAAAGCGAATTCTACCAGGAATTATTAAGCTGTTATTTTAAAAAATCAACTCCTCACTTAGCACAGGCTATGTACCTAAATCCTTTAAATTAGCAGTAAACCAACCTCTAATTAAATAAACCGGACTTAGACCCGAATCATCTCTCTAACTATAGGCCAATCTCAAACCTCCCTTTTATTAGTAAAGTCTCAGAAAGAGTGGTACCACAGCAGTTCTGTTCATATCTACACAGGAACCACATCCAATATCAGTCTGGTTTTAGACCCAATCACAGGACAGAGACAGCACTGGTTAAAGTAGTTAATGACCTCCTAGTGGCTTCTGATTAGGGTTATGTATCTTTGCTTGTGTTGCTTGACCTTAGTGCAGCTTTTGACACCACTGATCATACTATTCTCCTCCATAGACTAGAGAATGTTTTTCGAGTTAAAGGAACAGCTCTGTCCTGGTTTAGATCTTATCTGTTTGAACGTTGATCAGTTTGTCGATCAAAAAGGAGACCTCTCTCAGTCATTTAGTGTGAGGTTTGGTGTTCCACAAGGTTCTGTCCTAGGCTCTTTACTTTCTCACTGTATATGCTGCCTTTAGGTAAAATTATTCATGATCATGGTATCAGTTTCCATTGCTATGCGGATGACACACAGCTGTATGTTTCAGCAAAGCCAGATGAGAGACATCATCTTAATTGTTCACCTAAAAGTTGATGTATGTGTGAAGGACATTAGAAAATGGATGTTAAATAATTTCCTTCTTCTTAACCCCGATAAAACAGAAGTACTTGTTCTTGGACAAGGCAAATAGAAGTAAGCTTTCTGATCTTACACTAAGTCTAGATGGTAGTTCAGTCTCTCCCTGTGAAGGAGTAAAGTATCTTAGTCTTAATTATTGACCCCAGCCTTTCATTTGAAGCTCATGTAAGCAATATTAGCAGGATAGCTTATATTCATTTAAGAAACATCGCTAAGCTAAGAAACTCATTAACTCTCTAGGATGCAGAGTCTAGATTGGACTATTGTAATGCATTGTTAACTGGATGTTATAGCAGGTGTTTACACAAGCTTCAGTAAGTACAAATAGAATTCAATTTGTGACACTTGTTTATACATCAATGTAAAGCTGCTTTGTGACAATGTCTATTGTAAAAAGTGCTATACAAATAAAATTTAAAAGCTTGTATAAATGCTTATGATGCCATATGGATTCCATATGAAATGCACCACAATCTGACCCTTTCAAGCATCTTAATACACTTTTCCTCCTTTAAGGAGGCATGGTGTTACATCTATTTTACCAGCCAGACCAGCAGATTCACAATACTATTGCAAAAAAGTCATACCTACCCACCTACCTACATTCACTGATTTATTGTCCATTTAATCCTGGAGGGGGTTGTGGAAAAGCCGGTGTAAAGCCACTTAAACTCAGAAACACACACCTATATGGCATAATCATAATATTCCACTGAACAACAACATTCCAGATTCTCACGTAATCTATTATACACTCAAAGATGAATTACAAAAAACAAACATATGAGCTTACTTCCCTCATTTTAGACATTATTAACATCACCTTTCAAAACCTTTTCCACTCTGATGAGCATCACAATTAGTTTTTATGAAGTCATTAAAAATCAAATTTCCTACTGCCATAATGCACAGCCATAAACACTTTGATAGGTCCTTGTTCTTTAAATACATCAGACTGCTTACTCACACCTGACTATTGTTGCATTAATTAAAAACATGTGAATATAATTTTACCTTCAAATTAACTTAAAATTAAATATTTACATCTCAAGAGTGACTTTTGACATTTTATCTAGAAGAGTGACATTCGATCATTTTCTTGATCCAGTTATTTTTGTAATTTCTAAATGTCAGTCTCATTTCAAGGTTTAGGTCATATTTATGTAGAAATTTAGAAAATTCCATCATATACAAATTAAGTGGGGCCAAAAAGTATTTAGTCAGCAACTGATTGGCAAGTTCTCCTACTTAGAAAGATAAAAGAGGTCTGTAATTTTCATCATAGGTACACTTCAACTATAAGAGACAATGAGAAAACAATGAGAAATGAGAAAACTAAATCCAGGATATCACACTGTAAGATTTTAAGGAATTTATTTGTAAATTATGGTGGAAAAATAAGTATTTGGTCACCCACAAACAAGCAAGATTTCTGTCTCTCACAGACCTGTAAAGTTCTTCTTTAAGAAGATCTTCTGTCCTCCATTCATTATCCGTATTAATGGCACCTGTTTGACCTCATTATCTGTATAAAAGACACCTTTCCACAGCCTCAAACAGTCAGACTTCAACTCAACATGACAAAGAGCTGTCGAAGGACAGCAGGAAGAAAATTGTAGACCTGCACCAGGCTGGAAAGACTGAATCTACAATAGGAAAGCAGGTTGGGATAAATAAATTGACTGTGGGAGCAATTGTAAGAAAATAGAAGACATAAGACCATTGATAATCAAGATTTCACCCCATGGGGTCAAAATGGTCTTCAGAACAGTAGGGCAAAAATCCCAGAACTACATGTTGGGACCTGATGAATGACCTGCAGAGAGCTGGGACCAAAATAACAAAGGCTACCATCAGTAACACACTGTGCCGAGAAGGACTCAAATCCCTCCTGCTTAAGCCAGTGCATGTCCAGGCCTGTCTGGAGTTTACCAAAAAGCATATGGATGATCCAGAAGAGGATTAAGAGAATACCATGTCGTCAGATGAAACCAAAATAGAATTTTTTGGTAAAAACTCAACTTTGTTTGAAGGATTAGTTGTATCCCAAAAACACCATACCTACTGTGAAGCACGGGGGTGGAAACATCACAGTTTGGAGCCTGTTTTTCTACCAAGGGGACAGGACGACTAATCTGTGCTAAAGTATGACAATGATCCCAAACACACCGCTAGGGCAACGAAGGAGTGGCTCCATAAAAAGCATTTCAAGGTCCTGGAATGGCCTAGCCAGTCTCCACACCTCAACCCCATAGAAATTTGTGGAGGGAGTCCACTTTGTCTAGTGACAGCCCCAAAATATCACTGCTCTAGAGGAGATCTGCATGGAGGGATGTGCCAAAATACAAGATACAGTGTGTGCAAACCTGGTAAAAACTACAGGAAACATTTGACCTTTGTCATTCCCAACAAAGGTTATGTTACAAAAGTATTGAATTGTACTTTTGACCAAATATGTATTAACTACAATAATTTACAAATACTACAATGTGAATTCCTGTATTTATTTCTCATTTTGTCTCTCATATTTGAAGTGTACCTATGATGAAAATTACAGATCTTGCATCTTTCTAAGTAGGAGAACTTGCATCAGTGGCTAACTAAATACTTTTTGGCCCCACTGTAAATGTATACATTTAAAAATAAATTGCTTTTGTTTATATAAAATAAAAATGACAATATCTTTCTATAATTTACTGATTATCATTTAATTCCATTTCGTGCCTATTTCAACCAGTTGAGCCCTAGCCATTCAAATGCATGCAAGACTCAATCACATTTATTGTGCAATGTTGCATATATTTTTAATTTAAGAGGAAACTGCACTAGTTATTGTTACGGAACTGGAGGGAGGACCCAAGGATGCGGGAATGGGGATCAAATTACGTTCTTATATACGAGCTACTATAATAATGAGGGATAACCAAAAAGGTAGAGCTAAAGTCTCTCCAACCTACAAAACACAAAAAAGGGAAAACACGCAGCTGTGATGCATCCCGAATGGGTATGGCACCTACAGCTTATGTGTGTGCGAGTTGGCGGTGATACACGCCGAAGCGCCAATTAGGGACGCTCCCCAAATCGAGTGTCGCGGAGGAGCTCCAGAACTCCAGGGGGTGAGCCCGAGCGTGAGTGCGCTGAGAGCACTGAAGTAGCCGCGTTGGGGAGCGTCATAAACAGAGTAGCCAACCAAGCGGAGTTATGCTGAGGAGGAGTGAGGCAAAGCCTCGGGAAACCCTGGTATTTCCCTGACCGGTTACGCTACCTCAGGGTTTCTCCCTTACTCATCCATCGGCAATAAAAGCCCCGGGATGTCACCGACTAAGCGTGATAATGGGCGCATACGAAGAATGCGTCGCAAGCGAGAGACCAAACGTTCTTTGGGTAACGACGTGACCACGAACAACACTAGGACCCGCACTTAAGTAATTAGACCTCCAAGTGTTCATCATCACATCCCCAGTTAAACACGGGATATAAACGGGATTGCTCTGTAACTGCACTCGATGAGGATGGCAACTCGCATGGGAGCGTGAGGTAGGTCTCCTAACAGTTATCAAATCTATGAGATTTCTGATCTAAATATTGAACCCTGCAAGATTTCTGAACTGTGGAATTTTATTCAGCAGAATGAAAGTTGAGTTGATTATTTTTGTTTTATTTCCTTGTTAAAAATGTAAAAACAGAACATTTAAGGTGCTCCGGTACCTATCCCCCTGAAAGCACAGGGTGCAGGTGTTCATATGCCCTTGATGGGATGGCACTGAAGAGGTCACCATGGTAAAATAAATAACTTTAATAGTTTTCATGTGTTTTCACAACGGTTTTCATTTTTAGTGTATTCCTGCTTTATCTATTCCATGTACTTAAATACCGTTATGTGCAGATAATCCATCCACTTCTTAATGTGGCATATCAAGATGCTGATTAGACAGCCTGATTATTGCACAAGTATACCTTAGGCTGGCCTCAATAAAAGGCCACTCTAAAATCTGCAATTTTATCACACAGTGATTGCACAAATGTTGCAAATTATGAGGGACCATGCAATTGCTGATTGCAGGAATGCCCACCAGAGATGTTCCCTGTGAATTGACTAATGTGAATTTCTCTATCATAAACTATCTCCAAAGGTGTTTTAGAGAATTTCACAACTGAAGACATCGTGTAACCACACCAGCCCAGAACCTCGCATTCAGTATCTTCACGTCAAGTCAAGTCAGATTTATTTATATAGCGCTTTTTACAATGGTTAATTGTCTAAAAGCAGCTTTGCATTATAATATTATCTTAAAAGGCAAATCCCAAATTTAACAAGCCTAGGTGACAGTGGACAGTGGTCCGAGATTGTCTTAGACCAGCCTCCTACCTGCTGCAACATTCGGTTTGCATAACCACAGATTTTCAACACAAACTGTCATAAACCAACTCATAAGATCCTGAGGCCCATTGTTGTGCCATGCATCCACGACGATCACCTAATGATGCAGCATGGTAATGCACAGCCTCGTGTTGCAAGGATCTGCACACAATTCCTGGAAGCTGAAAATATCCCAGACAATCAAGTACAAATCCAAAAGCCTAGGTCTTTTAGTGGCATGGGGTTGGGTCAATGCCCTTTGCAAATGTAAGCTTCGGCTCAGTGATGCATTAGTGCAGAAAAGTACATTGAGATTTAGAGCAACATTAATGCCTTTAAGAAGACATAATTTTTTAGGGACGTCTATGCATTTTTCAATAAGCCATTGCAAACAAGTGAAATCAGAAAAAAGTAGAACTGAGGCATTCTTGCCTTAGATTAAATGCACAACTATTGTCCTTGATGTCAGGCGTGTCGACCAAGGAGAATTGGTGTGAGAGAACATCTGGCTTGACGTTTCTGGAGCCAGGTTGGTAGGTGAACGAGAATTTAAACCTTGAGAAAAACAGGGCCCACCAGGCCTGGTGGGAGTTCAGTCGTCTTACCGTTTAAATCTAAGCAAGGTTTTTATGATCCGTCCAGACTACAAACGGTTGTTCTGTGCCCTCAAGCCAATGTCTCCATTCATCCAGGGAGAGCTTGACTGCAAGCAGATCCCTGTTGCAAACGTTGTAACTGTGTTGGGCAGTGGAGAGGCGGCAGGATAAGAAGGGGTGCAGCTTGGTATCCAGGTCTGCCTTCACAGACCTCACGCTGCAGTAGTGGAGGAGTCTGAGGCGTCCATCTCCACGATTAACTGCCGATTGGGGTCGAGCTGGGTCAGAACTGGGGTGAATGTGAAAAGTCCCTTAAGCCGGAGAAAGGTCCTGTTGGCCTCAGGGGTCCAACAAAAAGCGGACTTGGTGGAAGTCAGGCTGGTGAGGGGGACCGCCACCTTGCTGTAAACCCGGATGAAACGGTGGTAGAAATTGACCAGGAAAGTCCAGGAATTGTTGTAGCTCCTTCCTCCCTGAAGGTGTGGGTCACTCTACGACTGATTGGATGTTGGTGGGATCCACTTTGATGCTCCCTCTCTGAATGAGGGATGAACAATGGCGTTAAGTCCCTGGTAGTCCATGCAGGGCTGCAGTGTGCCGTTCTTCTGCTCAAAGAGAAACCCTGTGCCCAGGGGAGAGGAGGAGGTCCTGAAATGGCCGGATGACAGGCATTCTGCAACATATTCCTCCATCTCTCCCCTCTCGCTGCAGAAGAGCTGATTCAAGCAGCTGGTGAGGAGGGGTGGCACAGGGGCCTTGGACACGGGGAAGGCAATGTGAAGGCACAGTACAAGATGCAGGCGAGAAGTCTGCCCATTTTCTAGCTGTATGCCAAGCTGGGTCACCAGTCCCTGTCCATGCGGTTTTCCTTGGCCCTCGAGTCCCTGCAACAGGGCAGCATGGGGTTAGGGTTGGTGCTCGCTGATGTTCACTGACGTGCAGCCTCTTTGGGGCCAACTGGGCAGAGGTGGATGGAATGACCTCGTTCACCGCAGTACATAAAGAAGCCCCACCTCCTGGGCCTCCAACGCTCCACAGGCGTCAGTCTGACGTGACCCAGCTACAAGGAGTCCCATGTCGGGTTGTCCCTTGAGTAGTGGGTCCAAATGTGGGTATTGTCTGGACCGGGTGCATGGAGGCTCTATTTCCATTGGTGTGGTTCCAGCAATCTTGCTGGAAGGTCTGAGTCTGGTCGTTTCATTCAGAGGGGGAGAGGAGCTCCAGGTTTCTGGCTCATGGCAGGTGTACTGACTGTTGGATTCCGGAGGTTAGAAAAAGCATGACTGAAGTGAGTAGTGAGCTGAGTGATCGGTCTAGTAAGAAGATGGTTAGATTCAGGAAGTCAGTAATTTATCATGTTGTTGATAGCACAAGCCCTCAGAGGGACAATCAGACTCGGTAGATAGGATACAATAAGGAGAATTTACACAATGCTCTTGAAGGCTTGAGTTTTCAAGGATAACAAAATAGACAGAAACCGAAATAATAATGGAGATGATTATTGTGCACTTATGACCCCCAGATGAGTAAAACAGGCCAGCGAGTCCAGAAAGCTGTCAGCTAGATGCATGTAGAGCAGGCACGAAGCAGCGGCGCCAGGAAACCAGGTGTACAGTGCTTAAAACAGGTGCCGCGGTGGTGTGCGTGAGTGCTTGCGGTTCGTGTTTGAGTTCAGTGCGAGCTGGGGAATTCCAGGCGGCAAGTGGAGGATGTCTGGGAGAGATCCGAAGCTGTGGGAGATAATAAGAAAATAAGGTTAGTCAGCATACAACAATGAGCAAATGAAGTGGCGTAAGAGCTGAAAACTCTGGGCGAAAATAGCTTCAAGATATAGCCACTAGGGCTAAAGCTAGGCAAGGCTAGGATGACTAGGGTAGCTAATCTAATGGCTAGGATAGAATAATCTGGCCATCTCAGAAGGCCTGCGCCAGAGTAATATAGCAGCAATAATGGCAGAGAATCCTCTTCAGAAAGCTTAGGAACCAATAGATATGCAAAGCATGTACAACACAACAGACACCGCCACCAGAAGAAACGTAAACAAAACATTGAGGAAAAAGGAGAACGGGACAGGGGCAAGCCACAAAACACCAAAAAAGCAAAAATACCCCTATAAATGTTAAGGGGTGCATTTTCATGTCACATTTACATACTTCACTTGGAACGGGCTCAGCACTCACAAGCTTCGCAAACGTTTAAAGCAACCATAATGGTCTTCACAAATGATAAGAATTACAATTCAAATATTTAAATTGAATAGTTAGAATGTCTTTTGTAATGTATTTTCAAGACTTTTAGAGCATGTGCCTAGAGATTATTAATTCTACAATCGCATTGCATTACAGAACCATTATGTTCATCTAATGTTCAATGTAGGTATAACTTTGACATGACTATTACTGTTTCATAAAGCAACCAAGTTAAGTGTCATTTCAAAAACTAGTCACATTTTGTGTCACAGTAAATGTATCATACGTTTTAAAATTAAGACTTAACTCAACAAAGTGAATAACATCAGTGACAGTGACAACGAAGAACTATGAAAATCCTCAACCTTGACTGGTGTCACGACCAGTGAAGTGTCGGAGGCAAACGCGACGTGCGGGACAACCAGGTTTATTGAAACTAAATAAACTTAAAGCAGAACTAAACATAACGAAACAACAGGCGGGTAGGATCAAGGACTGGAAACAACAATGAAAGATCCTAACTCACCTGTGTCAAAAAAAAAAACAAATAATAACGTGCAGCAAGGAGCGGCGAAGCTTATAAAGAGTCCTCGCTGATCCGGGACAGGTGTGCACAATCAAGGCATGCCTGCGCAGTCGTCAGGCGTGACACATATTTAATACTTATGTTATAATATAAAGCATTATAAATGTGTGGCTTTAAACATCCAAACTAATGTACAGCATGCTTTAAACCTGTTTGAACTTTATCTTCACTCACTCTCTTACTTATGCACTTGCTCCAGCTTAGCTTCCGGCATAGAGCACAAGGCAAGAACAGGATGCCATAGAGGGCACCAATCCATCTTAGATCATACACAGTCATACACCAGGGGCATTTTATCATAACCAATAAACCCAGTCACACACTAGGTGCACATTAGCGACTCAGATTAACCTAACATGCTGTGAAACTGTGGAAGGAAATCGGGAACACCTGGAGAGACACTCATACAGACAAGGGGATCTTATGCAGACTCCACAAAGAAAGTATCCAGAAAGCTCCACCTGGGATCCACCTATTTTTGACTAGTTGTGCAGCTGGCAAGGGTTAGCATCATTAATAATACCAACGTGGTACCACAAGGTTATTCAGCCCCTTCAATTCCTGTGCATAAAGTGCCATTGCCAAAAGGTTTGCTATGTCTCCTAGTACAGTAGCAAGTGTATGGATTCCAGGAGACAGGTAGGTACTCTAAAAGTGCTGGACATGGCCGGAGAAGGTCCCTAAGCTCTCAACAATTGATGACATTTTATACACTTTAGTGCAAAGCAATTTTAATGTGCACTGCACTTATTATAAAAGATAAATATTAATGTTAACATAAAAGTTTATGAAATATGTGTATTTGTAATATTAGATGTCGTTCTAAAAGACTAAAAGTTGCTCACAAAATTGTAAGGACACAAAAGGATGGAAAGTGTCACAATTAAAAAAAAAAAAAACGTTATTTATACAGCAACAAATTACTAGAGACCAGTGAAAGGACTTCAGAATGGCAGTAAGTTGTGGGAATAACTATATGCAGCGTGCAATAGTTACACTTTTCAGCACATAGGTCAACAAAACTAGGTATATTTTTGTGGCTTATTAAAACTCAAACAATGAACGAAGCACAACAAACAACAAGAAATATTTTTCTCAAAGATTTTATGCTGTTCATATATGTGTGCATTATCCTGACTCTCTGCAGTACAGTGAGTTATTTAATAAAAAAAAACAATATCAACATTAACCAGCATATTGCCATAAAAGGCAGCAGATATACTGTATGATGTAAATCGGCAAACGGGCATGCATACTTAATTATTTTAATGAATTTATATATTTGAGGGACGACTCTGTATTTCCTATAAAAGTGTGTACAAAGCGGATTCCAAAAAAGTTGTGACACTAAACAAATTGTGAATAAAAACTGAATGCAATGATGTGGAGATGGCAAATGTCAATATTTTATTCGTAATAG
>JAUZST010010525.1:0-12374 GCA_034779995.1 Parotocinclus haroldoi | reverse complement strand
ATCTGCAACATAGCTGATTAATGTTTACTTGGGCCATTTAGGTATATGAAAATCAAATAAAAATATTTTATTCTTAAATTATGCTTCTTCCACAGCAAAAAATCATCTAGGGTGGCCAACTTAAGTTATTAAGTGTGTGAAGGTTTATTGGTCTCATGAGATGATTCAATCACTTCTTAATTACTACCCTCATCATGAAGTATTGGAAAATTATGTTGAGTGCTTTGGGATCTTGATCAAAGAGCAAAACCTCCATTAAGGAATTGGTAGGTACTTCATGTTAAAGATTCTACTTGACTCTGATTGGAAACTAGTGGAAAGTAATGTTAATTTGATTATAAAATTTAGACTTAATTTAGTAGACAAAACAACTGACAACTGATATGGACAAAATAAATTAAAATATGTAAAAATATGTAAAAATCCTCTTTAACAACACATCACAACACTGCATGCATCCATAAGTCAAACAAACAAAGTGAAAAAATAGTACCCTTCTGTTCATAATGTGCCAATGCTGTAAATTGCATTATCCGTAATGTAGCAGCGATGTTGCAAACCAGATCTTGTTATATTATTGCTCAGACTTGCAATTCATCCTTAATTTACAGAATGAATGTTATTGATTTGCTTATTAAATATGATCTCCCTGCTGCGAGTTCCATACCAGGCCTTTATGATGGATTTCTGTGAGGAGTCACACTTATTTGCAGCCCTCTCCATGAAATAAAAGGTTCATTACAGATTATGATTAGGTTTTAGTATTAATCATTAAGCTTTTCATTTCTTATCCTTTTCATGGCCTTATATTTTTCCTTTAGTATCAATACTGGGGTTACAAAGAACTGAAACAATTAAGCTATTTTTTTCATAATGTAATCCAGATGTTTTCTGAAATGGAGCTAACCTCAGATTAAGACTGTTTTAATAAATATGAGCCGTGATCACTTGTGATAAGCATAATTGTCATATTAAATTGTATATGAAAATGTGTAATTATATATAGTACAGGCATTACCTCTTCCTCCATGTCAAATACATATTTCAGAAAAAAAGGTTATATGCACAATTCACAGTTCAAAATGATTTGGTTAACACAGCCATTGCTGTTTTTACAGGCTACACTGGATTAATAGTTGATGGTGAAAATGTACACAAACTTATGATCATGGGAGGGATTCAGTGGGTGCAGGCTGTGGTAATAGTCCATTGCAAATTTCTACACAATTCTAAGCCAGATCTTTAGAAAATGCAGTTTCCAGCAAATGGCTCTCACAACCAAGCTACTATAGCTGCTGCTACAAATTACAGTTAAACTGTTTATCCAGGGCCACAAAAACAGCAAGCAGTTGGTTATGGTATTTTTCACATGCTATCCCAATTTTATATAAACATAATGAATTAGTCACACATATGGTTTTGTAACATGGTGTTAATTGGCCACTAGAGGACAGGAGAGGTATACAGTGGGCGGACTGTTTTCTCTTCATTGATTCCCAGTAGCTAACTATGTCAGCCAAAAACACTCATGCTCACCTATACTAAAACATGGACCAGCTCCGTACCTCCTAAAGCCTCTAATCAAATCCTGCTCTGTATCTGGTAGCTTTTGAAAATCAACCTTGGCTTGGCTAACTCACAACTCAAGATCAGAGGAAAGCAAGGTTCAGGACTCACTAGCATAAAACCACTTAAGACAAGACTGGCACTATATTTACACATAAAAGAAAAATAAATCTAATTTTGTTGTCCTTGTCTTTTTGACTGTTTGTGTTTTCTATCTACTGTACATCCACTCCTAACAAGGTTGTAGTTAAATGATGTTCTTGGGCAGTTGACAATTTGAAACAACATACTGTAATAACTTTTAAAACGAGGCCGCCTCATAAATACAGTAACTATAAAGGCATATGCACTGATCACAGCATTAACAATTCATAGAATATAAAAGTATGCCACATATTTAAGTGAGTCAGAGTTGTTGGCTGCACAATGTTTAAGAGGCACAGAGTGTAACTATTTAGATATGTGTTTGATGAAAAGGAAATCAAATGAAAAGTTTGCAGAAAAAGTTAAAACAAGTTTGGGAAAAAGGAAACAGCCTGAAAGGAGAATAAAGATAAGTTTAAAAAGAGAGTAAAAGTAAACATATTTTTAAAGATTTAAAGATATAAAAAATAGAAAAGTTTAAAAAGGAAGAGTGAAACAGAAAATATATTAAGTGACTGTTCAGGAGTTTAAGTTAAGCTAAGCCTAAACCTGAACCTATTTTGTTCCTAATTTCTAGAGAAAACGATCACCTCTTTGTTTGCAGATGCAGTTTTAGGCATCTTATTCTTACTACTCAATATGCTGGGCAATCCAGTGTTGTTCAACATCATTCTGAGGTCAATCCATTGTATAGTTTTCTGTAATTTTCTGCCACTCCAACATATAAGCATGTCTTCAAGAAACAATAAAGAATTCTGAAGTACAAGGGCCCTGGTGTACACACTTCCAAACTAAGAGAAGCCCACTGACACTGTTTGTTTGTTTGGACACTTTTTTATCATTCCCACAAAAAAATAGATATATTTTAGGAGACAAAGTTTTTATAATATTAAATAATCCTAGCACAAAACAGATGAGAATGATTAAAGCATATACATGAAAAAATAACATGACAGATGTTTGTACATAAATATGCTTAAACTAGTTAGCTGATGTTGATGTGGCTCAGCTAGGTCTACAAGCACATTTGATAAGGAGGATGTCTCAATCCATTCCTAGGGGTTCACTGGTGAATTGTCCCTGTTTTACTACTGGTTAAGAGGAACGGAAAAGTCTGAGTTTGGGAAAGATAAGGGCATCCCCGCTCTCCTCTGAGACAAATATCTTTTCCACCATTTGACTGAATGCTACATGCTCTAACATCTTCAAGGCTAATTCAAAACGCAGAGTGAATAAGGGGTTGACCCAGAATGTCAGCATTGAAGATTACTCTGACCTTCCTGTTTGCCCTTTCATTGTTTTTCAATTAATCGTAGCCACCTCGTCACCAAAGTGACACTGACAGATGGCAAGGTCTTTATTGGGGTTCAAATAAGTGTGCTGGTGAGTAGAACGTGTTACTTGAGAGGAAAATCAAAACTTGGTCAAACATGGTTTATACCAGTGTAGACAGGAGCACATGTATTCTCTGATGCAGTCAAATATGAAAGAAAACAGAAAACAGAGATAAAAATATATGAGCAGGCACATAACTGAGAAAACATGTCCCATAATTAGCTCACAAATGTAAGAGAAACTCAAAATTTAACTCTATCGGATGCAAAAAGCTTAGACAGAGCAGAATTAATGTCTAGAGGAGTTCTTTGAACTTCTACGTTATCTGACAGAAAACATGATGTTACTACATTGTTGCTGTTTCATCTGCTCTGTATATTTGAACACAGGGAAAGAAAATAGTTTTGTGTGTTGTGTTTTGATTCTAGTGATGGCTCGATGAAGATCAGATCACATTTTATTAGCAAGCAAAACAGACTCCACCACCAAAAAAGGAAAGGAGCAATTTGTAATAACTTGATTATCAATAACATTAATATAAGCTTTTACAATGTACAATCCCATCAGCCATGTCATCGCTGTTTCTGTTGTAGTACACAATTAGTTCTTGACACCTACACATACCTTTTCACTTTCTTAGACCATCTATTGCATATCTCAAAGCTGTAGGCAGTGGATGCTTGTTGTCAAGCCACTACATGAGACTACACAACAAGTTCAGGACTTCTGACCACTACAGATGCATCTTTCTTTCTTTTTGATGACCTAATCCCTTAATGTTGCACTCCTTATGAAGTCTGTTCTCATGTTCTCTACTGGAGTTCAAATCTCTGCCAGGATGTTCTCCATCAGGGTGTTCAGGAGGTTGACAGTTGTACACCTCTCAAGTAGCAGGTGAGTTGTCTTTCAGAAATGATCTCAGCCAAATGAAGGACAGCTTGTTTTCTGATTGCTCCATTCCTCTGTGAACTCTGACACAATACTTTGTGCATTTGCAATTTGCTTTAGACAAGGGTGTCTGTTACATGCTAAAACATTTAAAACATTCTCCTAACATGCAAACCATTGTTAGATTTCTTTAGAAATGTATATGAATATAAAGATATTTCAAAACAAAATTGTAAGGACTAAGCTCTTACAGCATGCTATTCTATTTTCCATAAAATGGCCTTGTGGTGATGCACACCATTTGTGGTGATGCACACAATTTTCTTTGAAGAGTAGTAGAAAGTTCCTGAAACATCACCCTGACATGTTTGGTATAATTTAAAAGTATGACATGTCCTCTTTAGAGAACCTGATGAGTTAACTCATAGCTCTAGAAAGGATAAAATTGCACTTATGGTAGTCAGCACTGGAGTAATTAAATGGTGTTAAAGGTAACTAAACAGTGTATTTAAAAAATGTAACTAAAAAGTATTTGTGTTTTTAATTAAAAGATTAAAGCTGCATAACTTCATTTCCTTGCACTTATAAAGACTAACTGAAACAGCTTTTCTGTTTTGCCTTACATTAAGATACAGCAGTGTTTCAACGTTAAAGATTAGCTGTTTCACAAAAATCCTTACAAACAGGGTCCTGTTTAGCATCAGGAAAAATAATGATCATACACCTGCAGTCATTCAGAGAGCACTAAAGCATGGCAGAGAGGCTGTTAAGTAGCTCCTCATCACCATTAACGAGTCTTTAACCGCCTCCGATAGCAGCTTATTGATTCTGCATTAGATAAAGGCCTGTGATGATAATAGGAGGTGAAAGTGCAGACAATGACCAGTTCATTGTTAAAACATGGTCCACCATGAATGCTGACTGATACACATGCATGCACACACACCTCCACTGAACTCTAATTATCTCTCCCAGTGGAGTGTGGTGAAGGGACAAATAGGATGACCCGGTGCAACATATATTCTTTATATTGACTGCAAAGGTCAAACAGCAGCTAATAACAGAGGATAAGGCACTGTTTCACATTGTGAATATACACGAACCACATTAGGAAAACATCATATTATGGTATGGAAATGATGATTCATGGTTTTTGAAATATGCATCATGGATGTTTTTACCGACATCACGGCCATGTGCTTTGAAGTCTGTTATTCTTTAACAAAATAACTAATGATAATAATATAAAAACTATACTATAAAGTATACCATATACTATACTGTATATAGTTTATGTAATTTCATATAGTTTTACTATACAAAACTATATACTGTAGTATATAGTATACTATAGATAAGTGTTATAATCATTGCACATTCACCTCACTAAACCACTGAGACAGGCTTTGAGCAAAAAAAGTCCATATTTAACAACAAAAAAAGATTTGTAACTCTTAACTTCTGTTTAGTGATTCTAGATGCATTTGTGTTTATGTATGCCATATGCATTTATTTTTATTTATGCCCTATGCTTTTACCCAATATTATAGTTTAAATTGTAGTTATTGTATTTAATGATGTAACAACAAATCATTGTATCCAGATTGTTAATAAGAATGCCCAAGGCTATAATGACAGAAAGAATATAAGAAAAACAAACCTAAATATTATGATTCCTAAACATTATTTACAGACATTATGAATAAGAAACCTTCAGAGGACCAGGACTCAACAGCTGACGCTATAGATGACTTTTTGTTTTGAAAATGAGATAAAAATAAACCGTCTCATGAACAAATGCTGGGTCATAGTGAGTTTAATCAGAGACTGTAGTGGCACTGTAATGGACTGTGCTACAAAAACTATGCTTAAGGTGTCAATGTGCACTGTGGTCAAGGATTCAAGTCCCAACACTGTCAAGTTTATACTACTAAACCCTTGAACGAGGCCCTTATCCCACAGTTGCTTGGATGGAGCTGAAACTCACCTGTAACGTAAGCAGGTTTATCAGTAGGAGAGACGTGATTGGGTAATAAATATAGACCTGGATGACATGTAGACCTAAAAAGAGCAATATACAGTAATTTTTTTTGTTACTGTATATTGCTCTTTTTAGGTCTACATGTCATCCAGGTCTATATTATATATATATAGTCTAACACATGTGTTGCCATTACTTACTACCAATTTAACATGATTTACATTTAGTTATTTCGCAGACAATCACACTGACACCACAGTCCCTAATCAATGCTGTTAATCGGGCAAAGGTAAAAGGTATACTGGTTGAACAAATTATTTTACTCATTATTAAATATATTTTATTTAAACAAGCTTATTTAAACTTTAAATAAGCACTGCATACAAAGAAGAAAATAAGAGATGCAAAAACATTATGTACATATGTAATAAACTAGGGCACTACAGTGCAAGGAGGTCCAGCCACCAGCTGGTCCGCGACCTTGTGTGGATTAAGCGGAAGATAACGGATTGATATAATCTATAAACAAATGTGACATTTATAATTTAATAAAAATAAATTATCACAAATATATGAGGACTGCTTATGAATAACCATATTCAAGTTAAATAATAGAAAATGTATCTCTGGTATTCCATTATTTCAGTTCAAAAGTAGGAAAGGACTTTAAAAAGATAGCATGGATGGCGAATTGGAACTGACTAATTTGCTCATTGTAAAGATGGTAGATAATCTTCCTTTAATCCTTAGCAACATTAGGATTGTCAATTTAGCATAAACCTAAACAACTTCCAGTGTGGATCTTTATTGAACCTAATTGAATCTTTAAAAATGTACACAACACAGAGTGTATTTATTTAGACTCAATTCTTCTGTAATAGAATTAAAAAGATAATTGCAATATTGCAATATTGAATACACACTTTTATTTTTTTATGTCGTGATCTCTTATAGTTATATCTTACAGATGAAAACAACCATCTAAAATGTGTTCCTTCACAAAATATGCAGATAATGTACATTCTCCTCCATTTGGCATCCTTTCATAATAATATTTATGGAGAAGCCCTTTAGGTGCATGATTTATGTATATTCATAGGCAAAGCGACAGGTAATCAAGCAGAGACAAGAAAGCAGGGGGCGCAAAACACTAGTACATAAAAATAAGTCGACCGAGATTGGAGCACTGAAGCCGAAAGACATTTGTCCAAGGAAAAGGTTCGGCAGAGAGTAACAGCGGCAGTATATCTGGAAAATGGGCTCCTGTGAGTGTTTATTAATCAATAAGCACATTTGGATGCATCAAACCATTACCAGAGCCTTGTTTTAATGTGGTTTATTAATCCTCCTGAATCTTTTTGTTCTTCCAAGACTGAGGCAAAACAGACAGACAGATAAACCTAAACTGAATGTATTGCATCTGCAGTGTTGCAATGCTCATTTACCAAAATTGGTAAAAACACAACTGGTGCATGTCCATGTACTGAAAAAGGTACATATACTCGATAGTACATATTATTGTCATTTTAACCATATACAGTGTAGAACAGTACACAGTGAAACAACATAACGTTCTTTCAGGACCAAGGAAGCATGTGCAATGATGCAATACAATTTACAATAAATGCGCAAGACGATATACTATAAATACACAAGCCCATTTCAAGACAGTGAACAATAAATACAGGGAAGGGAACAGTGCAGTTAGGTTCCTAAGTAGTGGGAGCAGTAAGGTGCAGTTGTGTACCTTTGGAGTAAATGTAAATGGTAAATATTAGACATTGTAAACACTATGATCTGAATAATAGCAGCGGTAATCCAGTTTGTTTAACTTTAGCAGACATTTTTAAGAGGTGAGGACATGTGTGTGTGTGTGTGTGTGTGTGTGGTGTGTGTGTGTGTGTGTGGATGTCAGGGTAGTTGCTTGTTCTTAAAAAAACAGAACTATAGCTATTACGATATATCTCTAAATACTTGCATTGTAGTGTATAATGAGAAAGAAAGCTGTCATGACATGGTGGTAAGAGCTAGTAGTTTTGATGGTCTACAATCTACCCCTTTTTGTTGTATATATATGTTATTGTATTGTTCTCTGTGGATTGCTGGCAGGTGAACTTTATGTGTTTCAGTGAACCCAAGAGCAATGCCATCTGGAGCTTTAGCTTCTGGTAAGGACACCCTTGGCAGTAAGGTCATTATGGGAGGTTCCAGACATAGTGTGATCTGAAGACCTCAACGGTGGAAGTGGTGGAGGATGACACTATAAGTCACAACGGCACTGAAGGCAGATGAAGGCTGCCACAGAGTGTGGTCTGCAGTCATCATGTACTCCATGCCATTGGATTAAGCCCCTCCTCTGCCAAGAACCATATGGTGGCGCCACATGCTTGCAAGCGGTCACATGCCCACTGTTAGTGTCTATGCTCCAACACTTGACACATTAAGTGCATGACAAATGCTGTGCAAGCATGTCTTAACTCCACCATTGCTATGTAAGCTAGTGGTCAGAAAGTTTAAGTAAAATAGGAATGCAAGCCATTGGAGGAGTGCAGACTGGGAACAATTGTGCTCTGGCACAGTATAAGGCAACTTGACACTGGAAGCATGCCCTCAGAATTTATATATCGTGGAAAATGAAAGGTTACATAACTATATGTAAACAAATAATGAACTTGCCCTAAAATGCTTATATCTGTACCAGGGGGGCAAGGGGGATTGGTGGGTAGCATTGCAAGGTCCTGGGTTCAAGCCCAAGGTGTAGCGATACAAGTTTTTCCTTTACAAAAGGAAAATGTACAATAGCATTTTTCATAATATCAGTAACACGATTTATTACATCGCAGAGTACATACCTTTATTACCAGCACAATTACATTGAGGTATATTTGCACAGTCTTCCATCCAGTAGGATTTCTATTGGGTTTAGTAGAGTTTTGACTTTGACCAATAAACAGTCACCTGCCTATCTTTAAGTCACTGCACTGTTTGTTGTTAGCATTCTTAGGCTCATTGTACTGTAAACCACCTTCTCACATTCAGCAGTCTAGCACAGTATCCAAGGTTTTCTTCTAGAATTTTTAATGTCCTGAATGGTACTCATAGGGATTGTTAAAGCCTTTGAAATCTTGTTGTATCCTTCTCCTGACTTGTGCCTTTCAACAGCTTAATCCCAGAGTCCTTTTGAAAGCAACCTTCCAAAATTCTTTGCAGCACCATGCACTACTACAATACTCAAATAATTTTATGATTAATTTGTTCGATTTCATACCTGCTTAATCCAATTTAGGGTAACAGGGGGCTGGGACCTAACTGGTAGGGCAAGAAACAATTAAATAACTAACTCTAAACAGAACAAGAATCAATTGCAGTGTACATACACACTGTAAGTGTCTATGTGAACCTTAGTTTTGAACCACACCAGTGTCTGGTGTGACTCCCTTGTGCAGCAATAATTGCAACTGAACATGCCTGGTCATTTCTGTTAAGTTCTTTAAATTGGTTTGGAGGATTTTTAGCCCATTCATCCATACAGAACAACTTCACCTATTGCTTTCCACACATGAACTGCTCGCATCAAGACTCGAGATATCTATTGGATTATTGTCAGGACTTTACCATTAAAAACATACTTCTTTATGCATTTTTTTACATAACAACACGTGCTTAAGGCCACTGGCTCCGTCAACCACACATGACATTTCCTTTACAATTTGATGGTGTAATTTAAAATGAATTGTGTATACAGTTATGGCAGTTAGAGCTTGAAGAAGCTTTGCCAGGTGAAGTCACAAGGAAGGAAGACTCCTCTCCTGTCATGAGCAGTAGCAACACCATGGATCGGGTGGCTGTTACACTGCGAAACCTTACCCCCTCAAGGACCGCACTTCTCTTGCCTCATCTGGGCACACCTAACATGTATAATGGAGGTCGGGGGCACTGAAAGTGGTTACTCATGCAATGTAGGAATTAGTTTATCATGTGCTAAACTAAGAACTAGGACTGAACTCTCTTTTGGGTCATCGCAATGTGGGAGACTCGAAAGGCTATTTACCTATTATGCCTTTGAGACTTACTAACAGTCTTGACAACAGTTTGTGACAGTTTTTACTCCAGTTTTGAACCCTCTACTCAGCCTTCGACTCTTTTTGGAAAGCCTGCATATGGATCCTATCAGCGTGTCTGCCTTATGGGCGGAATCGATACACTTTTGAGGGAGCTCCAACTCATCTTTTCAACTTATACAAAACAGAACATAAAAACACATATAACAAATGTGAGTGACTCTGAAAAAAACAGTCACTTCTTACCAGGGCAGCCACCATGTCACAGTCAATTGAAGCAAAAAAACTATACACTTTCAAAAATGAGACCTCTGCCCACAGCTCAACAAATGCGAAAAGACACATAACTTTTACAACCAAAACTATTGATATTCCGACTACAAGGTTGCTTTTAAACAATTTTTGAGTTATATCCATTCAGAAAAAAAGAAAAAGAAAAAAGAACGATAGAAAAATAACTAACCCAGTTCGCCATTTGTTTTGAATAATTTCCCATTGGAGAAGCAATAAAAGTCCCCTTTTAAAATACGCCTTTCACCGTCATCTGTCTTAAGCCAATCAACCTATCCACTGATAGTATGCAAATATCCCAATTTACAAAATGTAAATAGTCATGACCTGGTCAGTTTTCATCTGATACTAGACATTATTTCAGTTTTGCAAAGCTCTCAATCTCAAAAATTTTGAATTTTTGCAAGATGATTCCATCACAAATGTGTAAATAAAGCATGCTTCAAACAAACAAAGATAATACAGAGTCTCACAAAAGTGAATACACCCCTCAATTTTTTGTAATATACTAAAATTTAATATTTCATAATGAAATATCCTTTAATTTTTGTGAGCAATGTACACTAAAGATATGAGACTTTGATACAATGTAAAGTGACTAAAACGATGACAACAAAAGTCAGTACACCCCTAAGTGTCAATATTTTGTGCTACTGCTATTTTACCCAACTGCCTTAACTCTATGGGGCATGGAATTCACTAGATCTTCACAAATTGCCACTCTTCCACTCCTCCATGACTACATCTCGTCAATGAGGTGGTGGATTTTAGAGATATTGCGCTCCTCCACCTTCACTTTGAGAATGCTTCACAGCATTTCAGGCCTGCAACAAAAAGAAGTTGAGATGGGGCAATTCAGAGCTAGTAATAAAATAACAAAAAAAACTAAATAATTATGTAATTTTTAAAAGGTGTTTGTAATCATGACTTGGAGCAAAAGCAGCGTCCAGCAGCAAAAAAACACAGTAAGACTTTAGAGTAATATATGCTGACATTAAGATAACATCATTCCAGAGGATGTGCATATTTCAACCAGACACTGCAAAACCACATGCTGCACACATTACAAACGCATAGCTGAGGAAGAAGAGAGTATGGGTATTGGACTGCAGACCTGACCTGTTCCCAAAAGAGAATGTGTTGAAAATTGTGAGACAGAAATATTAAGATAATCCTATATGGTTACACACATCTTAAGATGTGTTTGCAGAAAGAATGGGACAGAATTACACCTGAAACACTAAATTGCTATTACAGCGTGAATGCTTCATTGTCCCAACCTGCCATATCTCAGGTTTAGACAATCTGTAATAAAATAAAAGTCAAAGGAAATGTAAAAAACACTTCGTATTTTAATATACAATTTCCATACTGTCCCAACTTTTTCTGCTTTGGGGTTGTATTATTGTATTACCTTTAATGTCAGTCAATGTGTTTTCAAATAATTATGCTAGATTTGCAGTCCCAGTCTGCATCCTAGACCGCAAAGGGCTTCTCATCTCACCTGTTGGCTGTACAGTGGAAAGCAACGGGTGAAAGCCATCTCATTTTTATTTAGCTCTGATTCGATAGGAAGCTAGGCTGTGTGCAGCTGATAAAGGAGAGCTAAGCCTGACACGTAGCTTGACAATAGGGATGTCAGAGTGTGTGCATGCACAGGTGTGTGCATGCATTTCTGTGTTTGTGAAGATAAGAACCATCGCTCGTTCAAGAGATGAAAAGTAGATTAAAAGGACAGGCCTCCATTTTTGTGTGTGACCATTTCCCCTATCAGTTTAAGGTGTCCAGTTCTCATTCTGGCCGGAGTTCACTCTGGTCATTAATTACAGATGCTTAGCTTTGGAGGCTAATTTGTTTTTTTCCATTCCATTTAGCATTTCAAAGCTTAAGCAATTTTGCTATCTTATGAGCCATTTCAAATTGCATATGCACACTTTCAAGGTTTCGCTGCAGCATTCAGAATGTGTTCAGCAGAGATAAAATAAGAAATAGAACATGTTTAACACTTTTGTTCTGACTTCAGTGACATCTTGTTTATCTACACCTTTGTACTTTGCCAACACATTTAACAAAACTTATTGTAGACTAAGAGGTACACTATATATATA
>JAUZST010010524.1:0-37433 GCA_034779995.1 Parotocinclus haroldoi | reverse complement strand
TATATATATATATATTTGTGTGTGTGTGTGTGTGTGTGTGTGTGTGTGTGTGTGTGTGTGTGTGTGTGTGTGTGTGTTCATTGACAATGGTTTTCTGAAGTGTTTCTGAGCCTATGTAGTAATATCCTTTACGGAATGATGTCGGATTTAATGCAGTGCCACTAGAAAGGTCGAAGGTCATGGGCAGTCAATGATGGTTTTTGGCCTTGCTGTTTACTTGCAGAGATTTCTCCAGATTCTCTGAATCTTTTAATGATGCTATGGTCTGTACATGATGAAATCCCTAAATTTACTGCAGTTTCATAATTGGAAACATTGTTTGGAAACTGTTGGGCTGTTTTGTTCATGCAGTTTTTCACAAAGGGGTGAACCACCCCCCATCATCACTTGTGAACAACTGAGCCTTTCGAAGATGCTCCCTTTAAACCTAATCATGACACTCACCTGTGAAATGTTCCAAACAGGTGTTTTTGAGGCTTCCTTAACTTTCTTTTGCTGCCCGTTTCTCAACTCTTTTGGAACGTGTTGCAGGCATCAAATTCCAAATGAGTGAATCTTATCTTTGCAGTGTATTCCATTGAATATGGGTTACAAAAGGATTTGCAAATCATCGTATTCTGGTTTCACACAACGTCCCACCTTCATTGGAATTGGGTTTGTAAATTTGACTTGATTTGACTAAACATATACCACAATGGCTCAGATTTCATGCAGTGCCGTGTTAGTACACAGCTAGCCGACTGGCTCACTAAATGATCATACCACTGCTTTTGTCATCTTTTGATAATATACATTTTAGTAACTGGTTAAGTTGGGCAGCACGGTGGCTCGGTGGGTAACACCGCTGCCTCACAACAAAGGTCCTGGGTTCAATCCCAGGGTGGAGCGGCTTGGGTCCTTTCTGTGCAGAGTCTGCATATCCTCCCTGTGTCTGCGTGGGTTTGCTCCGAGCACGCTGGTTTCCTTTTTAAATTGTCATTGACTTGGGTATGCAATCACCCCAGCCGTGTAACTGTAAACAGCTGCACGCCGGTCCCAAGCCCGGATAAATGGGGAGGGGGTGGATAAAGCAATGGCAAACTACTCCACTATCCTGCTGAAATACTTCATGGATTACATTGACGAAAGACAGAAATGTGTGGAGATCGATGATCCATCAAGTGACAGGGAGTCGGCACTTAAGCCACAGTTGCTTTAATTGTAAGATTGTATTAGTTGTAAGTCGCTCTGGATAAATGGAGGCATCTGCTGAATGCTGTAAATTTAAGTTGGTGCAACCTGAAATCGGATGTTGCAGACTTAGCATGGTCGCTGAATATTATTACTCAGAAATATTAAGAAAGGCTGACTTTTAGTGCTGTACTGTCCAGTTTGTTTCGAAAACCAAAATACTGCTCACAGGTATTAGTGAAATATGCTAAAACGAATGAAATATATAGATATATTTATATATTGGTATATAAATACCACAAATGGCGTTTGGGGCTGTTATCACACATCTGTTTTATGACTGAAACAAGGTGCTTAAAAAGCCAGTTGCTTGGACTTAATAAGTTGTGCTGTTACTGTTTTTGTTTCACAAGGAGAGCAAATGTTATTGTGACTGATCCTGTGGCATTTCTCACCTCAATGACAGGGCAGTTGATCGAGCGGGGGGGAGTGGGGTTCTTAGTACTTCTAAATGAAGTTGCTCCAGCGTTTGCGTCAACTTTAACCCCCTTAATAGAACAGATAATGAGTCTTGAGCTGCAGCTGCCATTTGCTGGAAGTGTGTGCTCAAATATTTTTGCATATGTGTTTATGATGACAAGGAAAAGGAGGGTGTGAGGGTTCCAAATTTCACAAAAGTTTCATAACTGGATCTTCTGACTGTCCTTGTTAGATGTCAAATCCAGGTGATTAGTCAGTGAAGCAGACAGCTGGTCTTTACTACATAACTTTGCTGGTTCTCCTGAATAGTCTCATTGTTTCTGTTACCTTAAGAATGCCATCTGTCCTACTTGTTTCAGCCAGTCAATGACTCATAAAATAAGTGATATATTGAAATATTGGATAATTGGGTTCTTATGGGTTGTTATAAATAGGGATGGTCATTTCTGGTTCTATCAGTCACCAGCTTTTCAACTTCACTTTCTTGCTTTTCTATACTCTGTAATCCAGTTCAGAGTCAGAGCGTGTCTGGCCCCACAAAAAGCAAGGCAGGAACTAAACTGAATAGGATGCTATTGTAGTTTGTCTCAAACAGTTAAGTTTAGTTTTGTCTCTCAGGTTCAGTACTCTTTGTGTTTTCAGAACATTATTATTATTATTATTATTATTATTAATAATAATAATAATAATAATAATAATAATAATAATAAATTTTTAAAATCAAAATGAAGAGGATCCCACAAGCACTGCTGAACAATCAGATCCTGTCCATACCCCATTGCTGTCAGTGTTTTTTGGCAGTCTTGGGTGACTATATACCCTACTGAACCATCAATTTGTGGCACTCTTGTCCCAGTTTGACGTGCTTCTGTTCACCCCCATGAATTTATCACTTGCTACTAAATTACAATCATTTTGCATCTAATTTGCATAATCAAACAACTTTCTCTGAATGTTCATTTGCTTTTCTGGTGATATTGTTTAATTAAATAAAATTCAAATATTTTGAATCGCTTCATTTTGAAATATCCACTAATTTTGTGAGCAGTGTATTTACCTTTCGGATTATCCTTTGAAGAGTTACTGTGAGTCCTGGATTTATGCTGGGGGCTACTGGTTGAGAATGTACCATTAAGCAGACGGCAGTTAGTCAAATACATTTGCTCTAACTCACCAACATTTGTGTAGCTATTCCTGTTTGTGGTAAGTTGACCACAGTTTGGAGGTGTTATAGACATATGTAAATCTGATTTGTCCCTGTCCTTTAGTTGCCAGTTACCTTTGTCTTTATTATATGCTACTGAGTACCTGGTCCCACTCCGTTCATCCTGGTCCCTAAAGTTCACACCTGATATTTCTGAGTCTCCGAGGTGCCAAATCTAATAATATGTCTGCATCTCTTTACTTGACAGAAGAGGTATTTGTTGGGCATTTACAGATTTGGCATGCAAGATGGATTAAGTAACTCTGGGACCTCAGAGACCCAGAATGGTATAGTGTGACATGTCAAAAGATGACCAGTGTCCAATAGGACAATAAAAAAGGAAAAAGAGGGTCCTGACTATGAAAGAACATAGGCCAGTTCCTGCGAGTGTGTAGTTTTGTTTGTTCATTGTTTGATGCTGGATGCTTGTTTTTGGACAGGCACCTGTAAGCAAGCTCTACAGCAGTGATGTCAAAGACAACAAGATCTTCATCAAGAACACACTCGCAATCAGCCTCCAGGTCAAGGTCACGATCTGACTCCCGATCCCGTTCCAGGTCTCGAAGCAGCTCACAGTCCCGCTCACGGAAGCACCGCTATGGGTAATTCCTAATAATAATTTTAATAGCAAGTGTTGTTCTTGCAAGTGCAGATTGGCTGACAAATATAAGAACAAATTAAGTGATTGCTGAAAATGAAATTGCATTAAAAAGTAAACTTTTTTTTAATTGCCCGTTACTGTAGTTTGGCATGTTTGTACGAACATGAGGTGTCTACTAAGACAAATACAAAGCTTTTCTGTAAGTTGCTGCAGATAAGGGTGTTTGCTAAATGTAATGTCCAAAAAGTACATGATGACTAATAGTAGCTTTCTGTACAAATGGTCAAGAATTTCATTTGTAAATTGTAGACTAGGCAGCATTCAGCATTTGAAATGATTAATCTATGCAAATTATTGGTTTCTTCACTACAAGGTTATCACTGTTCTTAATCATCATGCTTCCTTGTTTAATGGAAACTAAATCAGCCTGGTAAATAATGTGCATTCATTACTTTTTACAGAACTGTGTGACTATGCTGCCCAGTGAGGTTGGGTCCCTTTTTGAGTTTTTGTTCTCCTATGGTTTCTTACTTAGGTAATTTGACCTCTGTCACCCTGTGCAAATTTTACCTAAATAATAAAAGTGGTTAACACAATCCTCACAATGTGTTAAGAAAAACAGAATAGTTGATGCACAGTTTTATATAACATATTGGCAAATATTACAATAAGTTATTATTTAAAAAAATGAAATTAAAAACAAATTGAAGGAAAGGAATATATTTACAATCTATTTGTAATAATAAAGTTATATATAACATTTATTTCACGATGGAGATTGGAGATAAGAGGACCATCTCCAGCCTAAGTTTGTAGATGCCAGTTAGGCATCTCACGTTCCTAAATGGCATTGTCTATTCTTCATATTATTTAATGCAGTCTTTATTTATTTTAATGTAATTACTATCTATCTATCTATCTATCTATCTATCTATCTATCTATCTATCTATCTATCTATCTATCTATCTATCTATCTATCTGTTACACACTGTACTCAGAAAAACATATATTTCAAAATTAATATGAAGCGATTAAGAATAAGCTTTTGATTTTATTTCATTAAACAAAACCATCAAATGAGAAAGTCAAAGAAAGTTGTTTGATTATGCCAATTTGATTTTTGAAACTCAATTATTGTGATTGAGTAGCAAGTGAGATATTTATTAAACAGAAGCATGTCAGGCTGGACAAAAGTGGCATACATTGACTGTTCAGTAGAACATATGATCACCCAAGACTGCCGAAACACAATGACAGTGATGGGGCATGGACAGGATCACATTGGCCAGCAGTTCTCGTGGAATCCTCTGCCACTCTTGCTCCAGGGCTTTTAGCTCAAAAAGTGTTGTAGGAAGCACTGGACGGGCCAGACATATTCCCAGTACATCCCAAGCATGTTTGATGTGATTCTGGTCTGGAGAACGCAATTCGTGTCTCCTGAAGCACGTTGTAAGCAAGTTATATGCTAACTGCTCCAGCATAAGGTGCAGTATAGGGTGCAGCGATCCATTTCTAAACACATGGAGCTCGGTGCAACCACCAATGCTGATGCCAGCCCAAACCATGACAGTGGTAATGCTCATCAGCCCACCTACGGGTTCCACAGTGTTCAACAGATGAAGGATTGCATGCCATTGGACACCGGGCATGCAGTCCAGCACGATAAAGCCAATTTCATATGGTCTGGATGCAAATATTCATCATCCAGTGGCACCAAGAAACTTTCCCTGACACTCTCTTGCATTGCTGGTCCTGCTCCTTCTTGCCAATAAGGTCAATTAACGGTCATGCTCTTGCTGTTTGGGCAAATGGGCGACCCTGCCCTAGTCATCTTTGTACTGCATCCACACTTAGGATGTTCCAAGTGCTGTTGCCACAGTTGTCTGTGTTTTCCCAGCTTCAAGATGTCCTATGGCTCTCCACACTTCACTCTCACACATATCGTGTTGCAGAAGCATTGCAAAAACTGGGGAATTGCAGGATGTGCACTTTCAAGATCAAGGACTATTCAGATACTTCAGCACTTTCAGCCTTTTACATAGTGCATTTTTGATCAATTTAATAAAAGTTGTTTTTGCATCTAGTTTGCATTACAGAACAAATTTCTTTGATTTGTTATTTGTTTTTTTGATGTTCTGGTTTTATAAAAGATCAAATACTTCTTTTTTATCGCTTTGCATTCATTTTGAGAGATTTCATATTTTTTTTGTGAGAAATGCATATTGTATGCAAGTTATATTTATGGTATACAAAGTCAAACATGATATGAAACTATTTTATAACTGTAGAAGCATTGTGTAATTTATTTGTATAATGCACAATAATATTTACTATTTCTTGAACACCTAAGTATCACTTCAGTGTTAAATCACAAGTGGTAGTGTGTTTTAATGGTAAGGAGATTTTCAAATGATTGCTGTTAGCTGTGCTTTCTTGGTAGAAGAGAGTGGTGTAATGGGGAGTAAAGGGACCTCCTCCTTGCTTGGCAATATGTGAGGGAAAATCTTTCCCAGATGACTCATGTGACTGCTTCTTTCCATATGCACTCAGTAGATGAGATGCAGAATCATTCTCTGTGCAGTGCTGCACTTTGTACTATACCTTCACTTTTTATTCCAATGAAAGATCTTAGCGGGTGAGTACTATGGCACAATTTGTAGAAACTGATGTAAGAGATAAAAAATATCCGTAAGCATGTTACTGTGATATGCATGCATGTTCCTTATTGCAGAAACATCATTTCTTGCAGAAACATTTCCTGCCACTTGAACTTTAGATCGTACTATGGCTGTTAAAAATGTAATGCATGTACCAAACTTTAAGCATTCTTCTGCTTCTGTTGTGCCTGTGATTTCTTAGTTAGATTTGTATGCTTGATCCAAATCCAGGCTGCTTTTTCTGTTTAGTTCAGCTTAGATCAGTTCTAGAGTATTCTGAACCACTTTTAGATGCACATTCGAATTTAGGAATCAGGGTTTGAAAAATACTTTTGTTCATTGTTCTTTGCTTAAAATGGGTAGAACAACATTGTAGTGGAATCTATGGAACAGAACGAAATCGACATTTTTTATGTATTATTCTGGGTTATGTGGTGCTGTGGGGCCACCTTGTGGATAAAAATAAGATTTGCAGCCATAGTCACTTAACCCTAGGATTTACTACACACCTTTAAAGCAGAATTTGAATATTTGTGTGAAATGCTATAAAATACTAGCTTGTATATGGGAGATGTGTTACTGAAGATCACCCATGTTGTTTTACACCCCAAAGTGTGGCAGGTTTGGTTAGAGTTTACATTTACATCATTTATCAGATGCCCTTATCTGGAGCGACTTACAATTAATACCGTTTTACAATTCAAGCAATTGTCAATTAAGGGCTTCGCTGTGGGATTTCAGTCCTGGATCTTCTGGTCCATAGCCCAGTACCTTAACCACTAGGCCATTACAGCTATGTGAGTTCTAGTCTATGCCTATGTCTCTTTGATCAAGATTCTTAGCCCTTTCTCCACCAGAGGTGCCGTATTGACATTTTATTTACTGAAAACGTGTTTATGTATACATTACATTACAAGGCAAAATTAACCTTTTTATTACAGTATTACAGTTTATTATAGTCTTATATTGTACATTCAAATCTGCTAGATAATGGTTAGAATAATAATCACGATTATTCAAGCAATGTGTACAGAAGCCTTTGTACAAAATAAGTGTCTGTTTATGGTGGTAGGCTGACGTGGTGGGGGCAATGACAAAAGAAATCCAACAAGTACACAATTAACAGAAAGCTGAGTATGAGTGGAGAAACAGGAACTGCATCAAGACACATATTGAGATCTAATGTGTTTTCAAAGTGTTGCTTTATTTCTTTTTTTTTTTAGCAGTATATTCATTTTTATTGGTACTTTATGGTTTATTTATAAACTTTGGTATTCTGTGGTACAAGACAGAATGTGTTGTCATTCAGGAATTAGCAAAGCTTATGAGGTAGCTTATTTAAATTTTCACTCTTGTGTTGATTGAGTTTTTGAGAAGGCCAAAAATCATGGTCTAAACTTTTGAATTATTCATTTAATATTAATTATATCTATTTTTTAAAGAGGGAGCTTTGAAGACTCAAGTTTTTTTACTCATGTTTTTATATTGTTCTTTTCAAGTTGTAGATCTCGTTCTCGGTCCAGATCCCATTCGCCATTTAACAACCGGGGACGAAAACCTCAACGAGAATATCACAACCATCGGGAGTTCAGAGGCTACCACAGGGGCTTCCGGAGGCCATATTTCTTCAGAGGTAGAGGTCGAGGCTACTTTCGTGGCCGCTTTCAACGTGGTGGAGGGTACAATAACTATAGATCAAACAATTGGCAAAACTTTTACCAGAATCCCCACCAAAAGCAGAAACAACAACAACAGCAGCAGGAACAGGAACAGCAACATGCCCATAGCCCAAAGAAGGGGTGCTCACACGCCCCAAAGAAACATTCAATCAGCCCTCAGTCACTCGGTCATTCACACCGCTCGGATAGATCTTCATCATTGCATTCACACCACTCCTCTTCCTCCAGCTCTTCACGGCAGAAAGCTAGCTCTGTTAAGAAGACTGTAAGTGAGACTCTCTGTGCACCCATAGCAAACCAGCAAAATGTTGGAATGAATGTAATGCTGCTAGAACAAGGAGGGCAATCATTGGATGCGTTGGAGGAGTGTACTACTGGAGACAAGGTTTCTGAAACATGGGTGCTTCCAGTGAACCATGACAACTCACGAAAAGCCAGTCCACAAGTTGACTCTGCTGTCATTGCTGGCCAAGAGGATGTAGCCAACAATAAAAGAGATGCTATTCCGGCAAATTCACCATCAACCAGCTGGCAGACTGTCGCCTCAACTCCATTTTGCAGCAGCCCCACAACATTTTTGTCAGGATTTTCAAATGTTGGCCAGGAGGAGGATTCAATTGCAATGTCTTTGGCATTTAAAAAGTAAGCAAGAAGCATTCATTTTTTTCTGTTTTATGTTAAATAGGACATACAAAAAACCCCAGTCCCTTTTACATTTACTTCATTTGTGACAGTTCTTTCGTTGCAGACAGTATGGAGAAGATTTATTAAAGGTGTTATTTTGTCCCATTTTCAAGCAAACATGTCTTAAAGTGTGTGACAGTTCTTTTTGTCACATTTTTTTTTCACTTTTCAAGACGACTAGGGACAGGTCAGGACTGCAGGCCCACTTCTTCTGCTGCCATGTCATTGTAATACACGATGTGGTTTTGCATTGTTTTGTTGACAAATGTGTGGAAGGCCCACGAAAAAATATTCTTCTTGAAGGCAGCTGTTGCTCTAAAATCTCAATGTTCTTTTCTGCATTAATACTGCCATTACAAAAGTGTATATTACCTTAGCAAATGGCAGTGACCCCATACTATGACATGCCCCTTTTGGACATGCTGCTAATAACAGTCCGGATGGTCTGTTTTATATTTGGTCCTGAGAACACAGAATCCAGCAAAAATAATCTGTAATATTGACTATTCTGGACACAATGCACATTTGTACTGTGTGATGATCTATCCCAGATGGCTCAGATCCCAGAGAACCTAATAGCCCATGTTCCAACTTTTTGGAATGAGTTGCAGGGCTGAAATACAGAAGTGGTTGTATAATAACAAATCAAACAACCAGACAAACATGAAATAATTTGAGTTCCTGCTATCTGCAATGGCAATAATATGATGTCATTTACATTATATAAATAATCACTTTTAGCTGAGAAGATTTTGGCGTTTCAGAAGTGCCCTGTTTCTTGGGTGGCAAGAAAGTTTGCTCCTCTGTTAATCACAGTGAAAATACTGAATAACTGAGAGTCTATTATTTCATGTATACAGAAAAGTGCAAAAGAGCCCCCAACTCCAACTTCAGCTGTCCTTTGATCTCAGATATGCTATTTGCTATTAGATATGCAGCTTCTTTAAAAGCAATGTTGGCCTCGTCCTTCTAGAACCAAGCTAATGAGTGGGAGTTGGCTACAATTACCAATCCATGATAAAAATGATTTAAATGACAAGCTATTTAAGTTTTAATTATGGACTTGACAAACGTGTGAAATCACAGTGGTACCTCTGTTCTCATCGTTAATTTGTTTACGTAGTACAAAGTATCGTATTTTCCTGATAAGGAATAATGCTTATTGCATTAATCTGTTCCAGAAATACTATCATATAAATCATTATATGCATTATTAGAGTCGTATTGTACATGCTCGTGTGTTTTAGTTCCTGTTTTCTTTTTGGTTGGATTTTATAACTAACCTACTTAAGGTCCATGGAGATTTATGTGCACTTAGAATACAGTGCTGTATTCTAAGTGCTTGGAATACAAAAAAATAAAGGAAAAAAGGACATCCACATTGAGCAAAGGCTATTGTGAACCTGAATCACTGTGTACTGAATTGTGACTAGTGAATAATGAATTTTGAATTGAGAATTGAGTTTTGGCTGAAACGATTTGCGCTGCTCGCCTTATACGAGTTTAAGCATGTGCGCCAAGTCCCAAGCAAACAACATGAGATGAGACCATTTTTTCTAGTCCAATTGATTCAAGAACCAAATTCAATTAATTTCAAGTTAGTCTAGAACCAAGGTACCACTGTTTTCTCTTACTTAGACTCTAGACACGTCCTCCATGATCTATGTGGTAATATAAAATTCTGTGACTATGTAAAGCCAGATTGAACTGTCAGCTTCTGTGTTTTGCTTTTCAGATTCTTAGAGGAGCAGAAGACTAAGAGGCAGGCTGCTGCAGATAAAGATATGGAGAAGGTGGCAGGCAACGGGAATGTCTTACTTGAAAAATACAATATCAAGTCTGAGGGCATTTTAATTCAGCCTTCTGCTCCTGGTTTACCTATGCCTGCAGAATATAAGAAAAAGGAGGCAGAAACATTTAAAAGTGTGGATAGTTGTTTGCTAAGTAGGCCATCATTTCAGAGTGAAGATGGCGAGGGAGAAGATGGTGAGGACACTGAGCCCCATTTACCACTGAATGTTGTGAGGAATTGTGCTCCCAAATGCAAAAATAAAGGCACAGTGTCTTCTCGTGAGCTATTTGAGGAGAATGTCAGAAGGTTGGAGGACAAAGCATGGGATGATGAGCTTGAGGCCTTCCTACTAAGCCGGGAGAAAAAAAGGGTGGCACGCATTCTGGCTGCCCTCTCTAAAAGGGAGAAGTTAGTACATAAATTAGGGAACCTCTCCCCTGAAAGACCCTCAAAAAAGAAAAGAAAGGAGAAAACTATGTTGAATTCCTCTCCCACACATGCAGATTATCCTCAAAGAAGTTCTGAGAGCCAAAAGCAGGAAATATTTGTCAATTTGAGAGATGAGTCCCCACCCAGGCCTTCTTTAAAAAGGGAGCCAGAGATAAGTCTGAGACTTGATTCCCTCAGCAATGACTTGGCAAGGTACATACTTTTTTCTCACAAATGTCCATCTTTAAATGTATACAATGTGAACATTTGACAGGTTTGTTCACGCAGTGTGCCTCATGCTGCAAACACACATGCAGAATATAAACAAATCAGTGGAAGTAATTTGATGGGACATAGTTGCTGTTAATTCAACTAAAGACCTTCTTTAATCAGACAGTAATCAACTTGCATTCAATTTAATTTACTCTGTTGAAAACATTCATGCAACATTTCTCTTTTAACAAAGCTTTGATTCTGATTACTAACAAATTATATGGTAGCATATGTAAATTAATTGAATACTCTAGATTAGGATGTCCGGACTTATCTGGTCTAATCTAGTGGCTCAGATTTTTCAAAAATCCCAGCAGGAGATGCACCTGATACACCTATGGAATGAAAGCCTACATGTCTGCTCTAAATATATATATATATATTGTCATTTTATAAAATATGAAAAACATATTGTTTATGTCTTGCAGATCCTCTGTTTTGTCTAGTGATTGGAGAAATGCTATGGAACGTGGACATTGTGATAAAAAAGAACAAGAAATACACCCAGGCTGCCATTACCCAAGGTGTAATCATTCCAGCCCATCAGAGCTATTCGCTCAGCATGTAGTTTCAATTCTGCATGATATCCAAGGTGATTGAAACATCTTTATTACACTGTTCTGGTTCTGGTTTTGAGATTTAGTTTTTGTTTTTAAGTGCCGTCTATATGAGTTTCTGCAGACAATGAAGCACTTCTCAAATACTGTAAATGCTTACATTGTGACTTTCATTCACCTTAATCTAATATCTTAATCAAAACCAAATTATTAGCATTAACCAAAAGATCTTCTGCATTGTTCCTCTAAATCTTCCATAGCTCAACATTTCCCTTCCTCTGGAATGACTCTAAATGATCGATTTGCCATGTACCAAAGAGTCGCTGCTGAGAAAGAAATCATGAAGACAAGAAAAAGTCCTGAGATACACAGGTATCCTGACCTGTTTCACAATAATATCTGTACTATTATAATAAGAAACCATCAAATTAAACAATATTTTTATTTCACATTAGAGGATCCACACTATATGGCCAAGCATTTCAGGAGAACCATTAGCACGGTTTCATGGCTAAGCTGTTATTGCTTCAAGATATTTCCACTTCACAGCTACAGTATCTACAGCTAATCATAAAACCTCCAGCAGAATAAGTCTGAAGAGCTGAAAACATCGTTTCATGAGACATACAGCGATCCTGTCATATTGATCTTCGATATGACATTTAACTGCCGTAGTTTGCTTATGGAATAGCATGCATGTGGGCTTGATTAAATGCAAGTTATTAGTTATAAATTTTAATTGGTCTGTCTGGTTTGGCCACGTAAAATCCTATTGAGAACTTGAATCTTGAAGTTTCTTTTTTAAAAAATTCGATTTTTAGATCTGACCTTTATATCTTTGTTTTTTTTATTCCCCATAGGAGAATTGATGTTTCTCCCAGCGCTTTTAAGCGACACTCTCATCTGTTTGATGAATTGAAAGGATCTGTGGATAGCAGCTTCAAGGTGACCAAAAATTTTGAAATATGACGTATTTTGTGGAAAAATGCTGCAAAAGTGAGCCAGCCAGAACAACTTTAGTATCCCGCAACACTGTCTCTCTATGCCTCTGCTTTACTCTTGCAAGAGAGATATAAGCTCACTGCTAAATGAAAGGGAGATGTGAAAAGAGGCAGATTCATTTTATTGTGTTGTGTATATACCCGTCACAACAATGGTTATTACTTACTATGGGTAGAAGAAATGAGTGGTCATAAATGGAAGTGACCTCATGGCAAAGCCATTCAAAGGATTCTTATCAGATGTCATAGTAAGTATTCTTATTTAAAGCCTGAAAAGAGCAAACCAACAACAAAAATCCTAACATACCTTCGCACGCACCAATCCAAAATGCTCTGACCTTTTACATTCTGCTGATCTTGACCCTATCTAAATAATATTTAAGATGAAAATTTACTCCTGAATATAAGAACATTTTTTGTTACCTCTGATTACTTATTGTGGCCATATTCAGAAATGGTGACTTACGTTGGCCTCTTAATTATCAACGATATAATAAAAGAGAGTTATCAATATCTGTCTGCATGAGGTTCTTTTAGTTACTCTCAAAAAAACTGGGCAATAGAAAATACAAACTGAGAAAGCATTGTATATATAAAAAGTAACATATTTATCACTAATTAATTCTTTTATTATTCCTTATATATTCACCAGACAAAGAATTAGTCATGTGACTGAAGCATACCTAATACCGTATAATACCTCTACAAATTCTGGATTTCATGTTTGACTGGGATTATTGCCACTTCACACTATGGCCTTTGACATGCCCAATACAAATACTAAATTGCCAATCTGAACATTTATTTTGCGCCACATTACCACACATCAAATGAGAAATTCACCTAACTGTACCACCTGTTCTCAATCTATGAATCCTGTTGCACACCCTGAAATTATTTATTGCCTGATCATCCATGTGCAGTGCGAACTGCAAGAGACTTAACTTACCTTAAACATAAGCTAAATATTGCCCAGGTAGAATATTATTAGTCTGTCTACAATATACAATAAATATACAATACTTTGTCCATGATCAGTCGATCAAGAACATATCTATGCAAGTAGATATAAAACACTAAACAGTATGACAGAACTAAAGCCAGTGTGGGAGAACTTTTTCAGGATGAAAAGCATTTACAGATGTAGTTAAAATTAACTAATGTTTGTCATAATTTTTCAAATCAACTTTTGAAAGCACCTGTAATGTGTCCCAGTATGGGTTTATGTTTGTGTAAGAGTAAGCATGTGAAAAGTATAATTAATACTACTACTACTACTAATAATAATAATAATTATAATAATAAAACCAGAATAATAATACTAAATATGTTAAATATTAATTATTATTGATGTGTTTATTATTGTTGCTGTTTTGTTAACAATAATAATATTCTACTATATATTAGAACTCTTTAAATTAAGAAATAAGACTTTGCTTCGCATAATGTGTGTAGATTCTGCATTTACTCCTCCATACGTAATCATAACTCATCTCTGAATATGGCACTAGCATTTTAGATTATAGAAAGTCCTACAAATAAAGATAGGCTAAAGAAAAGTAAAGAGCGGTCCATTTGTTAAGTAGATTTGCATGCATTAATTGTTTTGATTCTGATCCCATGTGTACTTTAAGTAAGCCACTAGAGCACACCACTAATCTTTAGTCTGGCCACAACATCTTTGTGTCTCTTCAACACAGGTTGACCGAAATAAACATAAAGGGGATACAGTTGACCTTCGAATGGACATTGAGCAGCGTAAAAAATACTTAAGCAGAGTAAAAACTGAAAAGGATGTACAAGAGGAATTAGGAGAGTCAGCTGAATCAAGCATTGAGAAATCGTCCAAACACCACAAAAAATCCAAGTAGGTTCTATAGTACTTGATAATAATCATATGTTAGTTTAAAATCAGTGGCAGCAATCAGATACTAACAATTATAATGTTTCTGATAATTACCACTGATTTCTAGCTAACTAAGGGGAAAATGTGAAAGATTTCTTAGTTTATTGGCATGTTTTCTTCCTAAACCTCTTCATCTTGCCATTTTTTGAAAATATCTTGTTTTATCCCCCAGAAAGAGCAAGAAGAAGCGAAATCGTTCACACTCCTCCTCCTCCTCTTGCTCTTCTTTTGCTCATGAAGCTGAGGTTGAGTCCACCGAGAACAGCTTCAGCAAACCACAAACGCAGGTTAGAGAATGTGTTGAGCCGACAACAAGGGGAGAGCAACGTGGAGGATTTGTAAGTCTTTATTAGTCTTTCTGAATGGGCAGAGAGCTTTGAACTGATACTTATTTGCACCTTTGTGTATTTTATAGCATTTCCGAATACGTGGGAGAGGTTGGAACAGAGCGAACTCAGTTGTAAACAATAGCATTGCCAATAGGAATTCTTTTGAGATGTGTAATTCCAAGAATGTAGAGTGGAATCCAGAGCACTTGGCCAAAAGCAAGAAATGCTATCTGGTATGATTTCATAACTGGACTTAATAAAACTGAATAACCTTCTTAAAATATACTGCACACAAGAATTATTATGAAATATCTCTTAATTTTTGTGAGCAGTATATTTACAATACTAAAAGTATAGTGACATTCCACTGGGTTTCACAATATTCTGAAATATTCATAGATCCAGGTATTTCAATAAAGGTAAATATATAGGCTTAAAACATTTAAATCAAATTATTATTCTACATGTATTTTAAAGGGATAAGAAAAAAGCAAATGTCTGAAGTCAAATTTTGATTTTAATTTGATTTCTCTTTGTGATTGTAGTTAGAAGACAAGGATGCTGAGGGTGATAGAAAGTGGTTGGAGGCAGAGGGAAATGGCCAGGCTGGTGTCCCTCGTGCCAAGGGACGTTTTATCTTACGAAGACCCACCACTTCCTACACACCTACCAACAAGAACTGGAACTATGGCAACTTTCAGGCCAGTGCTGAAGATACCAAATCTGGGAACAGGGACCACAAATAGAAAAACAATAGGCATTACCTTGCTCTGGATGGACATTGTTCACAGGACCATGTCTGAAACTGAATCTCTTGCAGTTATCTTGAAGAATGGTGATACAAGAAGCCCAGCTATTTCTGTAAATGGGATTAATTCTTAATACATTTTATAGATCTATTAATTGCAACACTTTTTTCTCATTAAGACGTAATTTTTGTGTGGTAGATGGTTAGGTGGTTTGTGCACCTATTGACTTTTTCTATGCAGTGCGATATTTTTAATATGTGCAGATATGAAATGTATGACTTGTGACCTTTCAAAAGAAAGTTGGGTGTAATAAGTGCTTTTCGGACAGATCACGCTGAGCTGATTTTCTTCATATGTAATGATTTGCTATTGCATTAAAAAATGTCTAACTCATGCCTTATATTTGGTATTGACAGGTATGTTAGGTTTGCCTTCATGGCCTCCTGTTAAAGATGAATGTGGATCTACTGTGGCAATAAACCCAATTTTAGCATCAAAGCTTAGGCTAAATTATTGCTATGTTTGTAGTGGATTATGTCATTACCTCCATGCCTACTATGTCTACTAAAATCTTTGTCCTTGTCATTTCTTAGGTTTTACTGCTCTAACCGTATACGCCCAAAGTATATTAACGAAGACACTCCTCAGCTTCTATGTCATACTCAAATCTTTAGTCTAATGAAATTCTAAGAGTTTAGTTCATTTCTATTTACTGGATTGTCAGAGTTCATAAGTGAATGGGAAGAGGGCATTTCCTAAGTGGTTTAGGCACACTGTGGAACCTTCTTCCTGCAGGTTTATGTTAATTAGATGCTTACTAGTTATTGATAATTGATGTTATAAATGGTGGCCAGGTTAGAATGGTGAGCATACAGCTTATCGGCCTGTGACTAGACAGCCCAATACACTGACTCAATCCTCCCATAACCAGCATTAAACATTTCAGTGACAGTCTGTTCCAACCAGACAGGATATGGTTCCTTGCATTTGCTCATTACTGAGCTTTGGGTGCCAACACCTCATCAGAATTAATTCTTTACTCTTGAACATTTTACAAAATCTTGTAGATCATGCAAGAACTAACTTCACAAACTGTCGAATTTATCACAAAGCTTAACATGTGATGTTGTAATGAGATAAGTGATGTTATTTGTTATTCAGGCTGTGTGTACTTGTAAGGTTTTTGCTGAACAGTGTATAGTCCTTTCAGAAAACAGAAAAGTAAATAGACAGCCAGACACATGAAATGGCCTTAATGGATATAGAGAAGTGCTAAAGTGGACTAGTGTAATGTGGACTAGTGTGAATGTCCTGTCTGTCCTAAGTCAAATACACATTTATTTCTATATATATTTCTATTCCTCAAAGCAGCTAGACAAAATTCTCTATTCTGTTATTCTATTATCTAAGGCAAACCCCAAATTGAGCAAGCCTAGGGTGACAGTGGCATGAAAAACTCTCAACGTTATAAGGAAGAAACCTTGGGAGGACCATGATTCAAAAAGGCACCCGACTAATATTATATTTAATAAGATTGTTGCAATAGTATAAGATACGATATATACGTATAAAATACGATAAATTAACTGAAGTGTGTGAATGTGTGTGCTACGATTAATTGATTTCCTGTCGGGTTGTTCCTGCCTTGCACCCTATGCCGCCAGCTAGACATTGGCTCTCCTGCAACCCTGTTGTTTTTATTTTTTTAATTAATTTAAAACTGAAGAGAAGACCAAATCGTGTTTTCTGTGTAATGTAGTGTCAGTAGTATTTGGTTTTGTACACTGTTTGTTCTCGAGTGGTAACACTTTCCTTGCTGAAACTGGAAAGGCTCACGTCTAAACTGCTGCTGCAAAGTTAAATTTAAGTAGAATGATTGAAGTAGAATTTACTTGTAAATCTAGCATTATTACTGCTCTTTACTGGAACTAAGGAGTCCCACAGTAAAACTCAAACTGTTTCTCTTTCAATAAGTTTACAAATTGCAATGTGCATTCGTACAGGTTGCCTTTTTTCTGGCATCTATTAAACCTAAATTTTACTGCCAGATGGTGAATCCTTTTTTATCCTCCCAAAGCATATATGCATACACTTTTATATTTCTGCCTTATACCACTTGAGCTGAAACCTGGCATTGTGGGTATGATATGCATTTTGACCTGTGGCTAGTCCATGACTGCCAACCCATGGAATACCAGTTCAGGAATCTTCCAAGTAGCACTTTTTGTTTTTGGGTTTCATACAGAAACATTATTTACGTCAGCAGTGAGTGTTACAATCAAAGACAGACAAGTTTTACAAGGTTCATGCTTCAGCACTTAATATCCCTTTGTGTGATCTAACAGATAATCTGTCCCAGTCATTTTCACAACAATACAACAACAGCACATACATGGATAAAGTCTAACTGAATTTTTAATGGATATTTCATGGCTTTTTGATTACTTTTGTGCCTCTGCTTTCAAACCGAACTGACCAACATCGATCTGCACACACATATATGGTGTCATTTTGAATTGTGCAGGTCAAAAACTTTACAACTTGTGACATGAAAGACATTTGTCTCAGAAGCTACAGCTGTAAAATTTGAACAGATATACTGAAAATGTAACGTGAATTTGACAGCTTGAATTTATAGTTTATATTATGTAGTATGAATTTGAGTAATATTGATATAATATACACTGGTGCTTGAATGTTTGTTATATTTAATTTAGTTCTCCATAAATATTACCAAAACATCATATGTCTAAAGTTTGCTAAAGATCATAGAAACAAACAGAAATGTTTTGTAGATGGATGAGACCGAAATGGAACTTGTTTTAAGTGAGATGTGTTATGTCTGGGGAAAACAAAACACATTGGATTGAATAGATTGCTAGAATTGACGGAATCAGTATATTCTGAATTATACTAGCCAGGTTTCCTGGAAAAGTCAGGATGTCTACATTTCAAAGGTTTGCATTTCCCTTAAATAAAAGAGCATTTGTTGGGTTCTGAAGAGAACAACTGGGCTTTCTTCACCAACTTAAGGACACATATAGACCATTCTGAAAGGTCAGTTTCACACACTTACAAACATTGCTGTAAGGTTTTCACTTACATAGGTTGATTTAATGCATCGTGTCATACTTATTTATTTTTAGAGCGTAAGGCATGTTCTAATCTTATGTTCCCTCATTCCAAAGAAAACCTGTTTCTCCTGTTTCTCTCTCTCCTTCTGTTATGCACGTACATACACAGAATCACGTCGAAAGGTGCTTAGCCTGTCATGACTAGTTGGGAAGAGTCTCTCACTGTTAATATTTGACTAAAGAAGGAAAGCCCAGACTGCTGTAGAATTTGGACAACATTGGTAGTTCTAAACACTTCTGACATTAACAGTGAAGGTGGCTGCAAACAACATTCACTAGCAATGGGTGAGTTTCTGTATTCTTATAAGAACAGTAATTGAATTTACATGTTATCAGCAGAGTTTGTTTGTGGCCGTAATCTAACAAGGTCACAGGCTAAGGTTTGTACCGCCTAACAGATTATTTCACAAAAGGGGATATTTTATTTTCTAATGATACTAAGTGCTAAGTATACTAAGCTTTGTGGGCAGTTTATATGTAATATCCTGCTTTAATGACAAATTGGCAATCCATCACTGACACAGTCTATTTGTAAGCATACATTAAACCTAATTTTGGTCTGCTACTGCTACTACCACTAATGTGTACAAGAATACATTCAGTTATGTCCAAATGTTCTGTACAAATGTAGCTTTAGTTTCGTAAACACTGGATTTTTGTTCTGTGTAACTAGAAATCAAAAGGTGGTGATATCGAAAGGGTTTATAGACCTTTTCCTGTCTTTAAAACTGCCTCCCCTCTCAGTGGGTACTAGTATGACAGGTAACTGCAATATGTAAATATATTGCACTTGCTAGTATAGCTAGTGTTTTGTAGAAATCTGTATTGATGTAAAATGTTTTTGTGAAAGCTAAAGTGAGTGCACTCAGTTAATCCCCACCTGAATTTACATGCCACATACCACATACCTTGGCCTGTTGAAACAAATTACCACATAGATTTTAACTATATGTGGCAGATAATTCAGCCTTTCAGCCGAGCCTTTTTCATTCAAACAGGCATTTAGGTCTCTTTCAAGATTATTTATATTATATTTAATTGCATTATTTATTATTATATTTTAGTATTTGCTACTAATATATTTTATGAAATAATTGAATATATATCATCAACTCAAATAAGAAAAAAATGTACAGTATGGAAAATGCAAAATAAATAAATAATCAGTCTCATGCTGTCTTTTATTTCATTGCAGACAGAGACATTTCATATATTGATAGTCAGCTAATTCTATTTGTTAAAACATTACAAAAAAGATGGGATTGGCAAATTTATGGGGAAAATTATAATAATTATATAAGTCAATAAATCAAACAGGTGATGTCAACAGGTGATTATAATCATGATTTAGTACAAAAATGGTTACCAAAAATAGTACAAAATAGTATCCACAAAAGTCCATCTTTGATGAGAAAAAATGGGCAGAGGATCTCCAGTTCGTCAACAAATGCCTGAGAAAATAATTTAAATGTTTAAAAACCAGTGATGCTCAAAGAAAGACTTGAAGGGATGTGTGTATTTCTCCCTCTACAGTAAAAAATATCCTTAAATAATTCAAGATAAAGGGTAAAGGTGCAAACTTAAGCTGGACCTTCACTCATAAATAGTTGATATAAATATGTGTTATACTTTGGTACACCAGTGTTAAGTACAGAGTTATGCCACTTAAAACTTTAGTGTGCAAGAAAGAACCCTTATATTAACCATGTCCAGCAATGGTGACTTGTCTGTGTTTGGAAGCATCTGGGATTGAGAGTGCTGCCATTTAGATGTCATTATTTCCAGGGATGTAAATACATTACTCAGCAAGACAAAGCAAATCCACATACAATACAGACATGGCTGCAAAAAATAGGGAACAGGTAATGGACTGGCCTGCTTAAAGTTCTGACCTGTCCCAAAATAGAATATCTATAGAATTTTGAAACAAAACTGTGACAATGACAACACTAATGTTGCTCACCTTAGAGGTGTTTCCAGGAACTATGGGACACAATAACACCTGAAACACTAAAACAGTTTTATTTTGTGTTGTAAATTAATATTTGTGATGTATGATCATGGAAGCAAATCTCATCATATGATACATTTTTTGATTTTTCTGAATGGGGCCTATATTTTTTGGGAGGAGACCACATGATTTGTGTTTTCAAAGTGGTCAGCAGTTCAGTCACAAGATTCCAGTTCTAAGTTCGAGTATTACCTGTTATTAAAGTTAACTTTTCTGACTTTATTTTTTTTTTTTACCAACAGATAGAGTACAAAGTACTGTAGAATGAGTGAGACCACACACACAACCTCAGAATTAAAATTTTGTTTCTAACACCAAAAGCAGCCTTGTATTGTTTTATTTCTTATTCTGCATTTGTATTCATTAAAACAAGACAAGTTTAATGTACAGATGCAGTATGAAGAATTAGGACCTTTATTATATTCTGATCAGACCTTTAGGGTCACTTATTGTTCATGATCACCCAGTGTTGTGATGATGAAGACAGTTGGTTAGTGTGGTAAAATTGTTCTAGTTTCTAGTTTGAACAACAGATCTTAAGTGTACCATGGAAAAATACCATTAATAAACTCTATCAAAACTCACTCTTCCCCTTTCAACCATGTTACTGTTTGTATCAGAGGTGCTGGTGCTTATAGATTTTGAAGGGACAACAGGAGATGAGTTGACACTGTTTGCTGGAGATGTGGTGACCAATGTGACACTGTTCAGTGAGGAAGGCTGGATGGAAGGAGAGCTCCGGGGGAAAAGAGGAATCTTTCCAGCTAACTTTGTCAAGGTTGGATAAATGTTTGTATTCTATCCAGTTTGCATGTCTTGGTTTTCAATGCATATTTATTTTATTATTTTTTTTCCCATACAGGAGGTGCCTGTTAGTTTACTCGGAGACAGCCAGAGGGAGCCACGGAGTCTGAGAAAATGTATGTGTTTCTAAATGTATAGACAACTATTTCAAATTTTCAAATTTTGATTTTAAATTTGTGTTTGATATGTACCTGTCTCTAAGTTTAAGTGGTTTAAATTATTTTAGTTTTGAATTTAGTAAAACAGACAGGTGTCCTAACTTACAGAACAATATTGCAAATAAAAAGCGTAAATTTGCATGTGGGATCTTGTATCATTGCGAGTTTGTAGTTAATGAGAAATTGCAACTCATTTACTAAGAGTAACTGCACAAATCATAAAACATATTCTGTATGTTAATTGTTCTTTATGGGTGGATTCTGCATGTCCTCCCCATGTTTGTGTGGGTTTACTCCAAGTACTTTGGCTTCCTCCCACAGTCCAAAAAACTCTAAAGTGTCCCTAGTGTGCGTGTGTGTGTGTGTGTGTGTGTGTGTGTGCTCTATGATGGATTGACTTCTAGAGTTGTTCCTGCCTTGTGCCCTGTGCCGCTGGCTAAGTGTACAAGAAAGTAAATAACTCAATATTGTGCTTTATAGCAGTGTATGTCATCAGATCTCAAAATCAGAAGGCTGTTTTTCATTCCTTGCACAGAGAAATATAATTATACGAAATTAAATGAAAAGTAAAAAGTAAACTCTGAAGTAGTTTGGGTTAAAGTCACAATGCTGCTAATACTTGGCCTTTGAGCAAAGACCTAACCCACAGTTACTTGGACTGTACCTTGTAAGACTGTTTTAAATTTAAGCTACTCTGGATCAGGATGGCTGCTAAATGCTATATTGTTAATGTTACATGGTGTTTGTATATGGGCCCAGCATGGTTTATAAAAATCAATTTGTATGATCTTTGTAAAATATCCAATAATCCCCAACCAAAGAGTTTTAATAAGAGTTAATGTGTTTTAACATGGCTTTAATGTTAAATGTTTCCAGATAGTGTTAAAGCCTCACCCCTTTGTAGGCATGGTTAGCATATTACCTAATACTATGCATAAAAACGAAGTATGAAAAAAAGGAACAGAATGGAATTCATTTCTTGGAATTAATCTTTTGATTTTCTTTAGTATTCGTATTGTCCATCAAGTTCTCCATTTAAATTTACTGACGTTTTAGATGTATTTTACTATAACAATTGTGCCTAAAATATTCCAAAACAAAGCATTCAAATACAGTAATTGCACTTGGCCAACCTTGCTGTATTCTGACAGTGGATCAGAAAATACCAGATCGCCACCTACACCACATCCTGTGTTAAGAGCTAAGTGTTATATTAACGATTTGGCTGTTGGCTTCTCTAGTGGACTGTTCAATTAAATTCTGACTTTTCGTCACACCAGCAAATATGCTGAAGCAGCAATGTCGGAAATGTGAAGTGATTTATGCCTACACTCCAATGCACCAGGATGAGCTTGAGCTGGTTGTTGGCGAGACCATTGAACTACTCAGAGAGGTACTAAACAACTTGCTTTAGATTGGATTATGTTTTAGTGATGTTATTTATTTTAAACCATCAGTTTATCATAATTTAACTTCAACAAGTGTAATTTCCATTATTTGTGGTATTATACTCATTTAAACCTATTTGTTGGAATTGTATCTTCACATGGTTGCTTCATACTTCATACAACTTAGATAGATTTAGTGATGATGACCATAAATCTGCACTCTTTCTTCAGTCTGGCATTGTTTATACTGCACAATTATTACCTCCCTCATTACTTGGCTTGCATTCTGAATAAGGACTATTGCTTATCCTTCGATTTTTCTTAACTTTCACTGAAATTTAGTATATTTCAAACACACCCCAATATCTGTGCATCATGAAGCCTTATGCCAGTCAGACGACATAAACTATAGTTATTATGCATAAATAGCAAACTGGGCACAATTGGCTGGAAATTAACAAGAAGCTTAAAGATGTGATGAATATTTTATACTTGAGCAATTTACATGAACTTATGTGCTGATATGACTGCATGGTTCAATAGATCTGCAAATTCAGGTTCTTCCTTCATACTATGGCCTTCGTCATGCCTAAATGCAATTACTCCTTTTTGCCATTAAGATATTTGTGGCCCATTTTCCACACATCGATTGAGGCATGCTCTGTACTGTACTGCCTTTTCTCAATCTATGAATCCTGTCTTACATCCCATACATATCTATATCCTGATCATCATCGTGCAATGCCATCTGCAGTTTTGTGTATTATTGCCACTATGCATGTCAGCTAGTGCTAAATAACAACACATAAAGACATAAACAAGCAAATATAATAAATAAAAGAGTAAAATGTATCAAATAGTTACATTTCCCTCATATACATACAGGTATTGATTTTAAAAACAGATTTGTTGCCAGTCCAGATATCCAGAAGTACAAATTCTGAAAAGGAAGTTTCACATAATGTGCCTCCTTTAAACAACTTTTAGGTTTTTGCTGAATGCAGTACAATGCCCACAGTACAATGCAGATACTGCATTCATCTAACTTTGTCTTACATTGGCTTACTTTGTAAGCCTGTGTAAAGATGCTACTGTAAGTAATACATGAAAATGTTTATAGATTAGCCAATGTGACAAAATGTGTGTTTATTTATTAAAATAAAGACAAAAAGAAAGAGAGAAAGAAATACAGTTGTGGTACTATCCTGTTATTTGTTTATTGTACTCAACAATCTTATAAATGTGTTACATAAAGTTTTCATCCGCCTCTCCGTGGTGAGGGAGAGAATATAATCATTTATTTTCTGTACTGATTATTTACAAAATGAATTGGGTTAAGTATTTTAAAGTATTTTAATTTATTGTTTTACTGGATATTTATTCTTGCCTGCTTTTCTTTGATTTATTTTTTTTTTGTTGTTGAATTTTGCCCATAGATTGAAGATGGATGGTGGATGGGAAAGAGGAATGGCAAAATAGGAGCTTTTCCATCCAATTTTGTGAAAGAAATTTTTGTAAGCCCAAAAGGTTTGTAATAGTCATTTACAATTTTGCCATATTGTGCATTGGTGCTTGATAGTTGGCGAACCATTGATGTTATTTCTAATCTAAATTGTAAACCGTTTTTCACACAAGCACCAAAAGTAGACAAAACTATTATGCATGATTATTTATTCAATTATACATATCTGTGATTGTTAATTATGCATATCTGTTCATTGTAATGCATATGCCTGGATACATTTGAACTACTACTAACTAAACTACTACTAACTGTTTCTGGTAACTGTCAGGATTGGAGGAATTTTATTCCATTCTTCCATATGGAACCTCTGGAACTGGTATGTTGATGAACTGCTTCCACAAAGTTCCAATTGGATTAAAGTCTGGACTTTTACTTGGCCATACCAAAACATTAACTACAGTATTCTTTCATCCATCCAAAAACATTTTCCAACAGCATTCTGGCTTGTTAGTGTGTCTCAAGACAGGCAGCAATGTTTTTATAAAGTAGTGGATTTCTTCTCGCTACCTTGCCATGTACACCACAGCTGTTTAGTGTTCTCTTGATAACAGGTTCACAAATTTTAATATAAGCCAATATGAGGGAACTTGATATACTTATAAGTTATGGACTTTTACACACCTTGTTATATGAGTGACAGTTGTTGGTCAGCTACTCCTGGATAGTGCAAAAATGATCTTGAATTTCTTCCAGAAAGAGTCCAAAGTCTTAGATAAGACAAGATAAGAATAATTTTATGGCACTTATGTACCATGAAATTTAGTGCAACACTCTCCATGAAAAAGTATAGAAAATAACAGCTAATTTTAGTAGATATTTACATATTAATCGTACATAATACATTAAGAACAGTATCAATAGTTTATTAAAATATGTTTAAAGTGCATCAAGTGTGCCAAAAGCGCAGAGTGTACAAGACAAAATGTGGGTGTACACATGTTCAAAATAAGCAGGATGCCCAGTATGTGAGGAAAGTATGAGAAGTGTCAGTTGGTGTGATGGAGGGCATAGCTGAAAAAGCTGTTTCACAGTATCTTTGCACAGATAGCCCTGAAACTCTTGCCAGATGGTAGCAGGTCAAACAAGTGGTGTCCAGGATGTATGGTGTGTCTGGTGATGCTGCCAGCCTTCTTCTGTATTCGGCTGGTTTGAATGCTGTCCAGGTTGGGGAGGTCAGTCTGTACTGACCATGTAGATCCTTCCTCTCTAAGACAATGTAGCTGGAGTACCACACGATTATGCAGTGGGAAAGGATGCCCTCAGTGGTTCATCAGGAGTTTTTGAGGGAGTTGAGCCTGCTTTGGCTTCCTCAAAAATTACAACCTTGGTTGTGCCTCATGCATAGGTATGAGATATTAGGAGACCAAGTTACGTGGTCAGTCACGTGTACTCCTAGTAAGTTCACACTCTCCTTGCATTCCACTTCTTCTCCAGAAATGTAGAGGCGGAGGTGTTGCTTAGATGTCTTTTGTTTTCCTAAAGTTCACCATGATCTTCTTTGTCTTAGAGGTGTTAAGTACCAAGTCTTTTGTACCATTCACTCAAACATATTGCCTCCTCCGAATAGGCACTTTCATCAAAATCTGAACTGAGTCCACCTATTATAGTTAAAATGCTTTTGTAATATATTCCAGCCTGATAAGCAGTAGCAACTCTTTTCTGAGGTCCACAGCAACCTCCTTTGTTCATGCCATGATACACTTCCCCATATGTGTTGGTAAATACAACAGATTGCCTGGACAAACCTGATTGTCATTGAAATGACTGGAAATCATTTATGCTAATTTTACTTTAAGATTAGCTAGAAGATAGAATTCCAGAGCTTCACATCCTGTTGATATTCTCAAATTTGTAATATATTACTTTATATTTGCAATAAATACATTACCGTGTGTAATGTACCACAGTACCGTGTTGTCTAGGTAGTTTATACAGTGCTTTACTTTTGCAAATTCTATGTAACTATATATATGCACACTGTAACAAACTTCTGCATAAAGACTGATGCTGAAATGCTGAAACAAAGTATTCACAAACACTTCTGTAGTTCATAGCATTCATAACTAATTTTTTTCACTGATTTGCAGAGGCCAAGCTAATTGAAGGCAAGAGTAGACCAAAACTTTCTGATGCCATTTTCAGTAAAGAGGTACAGTAGATGGTAATCCTGTAAGAAGTAAGCCTAGTTTAATACAGAACCAGGTCTAATTTTCTCTGTTTCCTTACAGGGAATACAGCAGCAGAGAGCGAGTATACGCAAGAAGACAAATGGTAAACAAGTTAAATAGTTTAAGTTTAATAGTTAAAAAAACTGTGGCCAAAAAATTTGTGAATGGCACACATTGGAGTCATCATTGCATTGCATCAAAAGTCGTTCACAGGCAAGGACATTGCTGCTCGTAAGATGATCATCATGACCCTGAACATCCACTTCATTCATATATCATCAAGAACTTAATGGAGAGTGATTCTGTTGCAGTGAAAAAGGCTTAAAGATTGGGAAGCCCTTTCAGGTTGTTTAAGACATCTGGAAAAAAGATTGTCCAGAGAAGAAAAGACGAGTGCTACCATGAGTCCTGTGTCATGCCAAAAGTAAACCATCTTGAGACTATTCATGTGTGGGGTTGATTCTCATACAGGGGAGTGGGTTAGCTTCAACCTTTGGGCAAGAACACTGGCATGAATAAGGAATGGTATCAAAACATCCTCCAAGAGCGACTTCTCCCAATGATTGAGTAATCTGGAGACGAACAATGCATTTTTCAGAATGATGCACCATGTCACAGTAAACGTGATGACCAAGAGGCATGGTGAACAAAACAAAAATCCAATTGAGAACCTTTGGTCAATCCTCAAAAATAGGGTGGACAAACAAAAATCCAGAAACTGTCATCAACTCCAAGCACTGATTCGCCAAGAATGGGTTGCCATCATTCAAGAATTTGCCCAGAAGCTGATATCAAGAATGCTCCGGAGAACTGCAGACATTTTAAAGAAGAACGGTCAACATTGTAAATATTAAGTCTTTGCTTAAATGGGTTGTATTTTTCAATGAAAAGTTAAACATATGGATATTGTAATTAGAATTGTACTTAATTATAGCATATAAACATCTGACAAAAGGTTCTAAAGAAACGGAGGCAGCAAACTTTGTGAAAACCAAAATTTTTGTCATTCTCAGTACCTTTGGCCACAACTGCACACTATACAGTAAATAGTGTTCTTTCTATTGATTTCAGTCACAGTCATTGTTAAGTAGTATATAAAATATCTCATGGACAACCGCTGGCAGAAGAATGCGTAATACTGAAGAACTCAGTGACATTAGACAGTATTATGGAATGTGAAAGTTTCAGTTTGTGAAGAGATAGTTAAGTCAACTGTGCAGTTAATGTGTAGTGAACATACCTAGTGGATCGAAAGCTCTGCCTTAAGGTAACAAGCTACACAGGGAGAACATGTAAAACACGATCTTGATTACAACACTAACTCACAACCCCCCCAAAAAAAACGGCTTTTTAAGCAACATCAGCATAGTGTTCATTAGGAGGTTTGGAATTGGGATTTCATGGCTGAGCAACTGCATACAGAGAACATTAATTCAATGTAAAGTGGACTGTGATATCACAGCAATTAATTTACTGGAATACTGAGGAGAATGTCCAGCTTTCACGATCTAGGACTGAAAGTCTGCCACTCTTGTTCCCTTGAGCAAAGATTGCTTGCATTGTACCTTGAAAGATGGAATTCAAATGCCAACAAGAAGCTAGCCATAATTAATGCTTATGAGACTGAATGAAATTTAATCCATGCATCTTTAGACTGGTGGAAAATATTCTCAGCATTCTAAATGCTGTAGCAAAGGAGGTCCAGTTCTATATTAATACTTTTTGAACGAGACATTAAGCAAGCACATATGATCACAGAAATTTGACCAGGAAGTGTACATAAACCTGTTGAGCCTGTTTAGGTGACATTGGAGCATTAATAAGTAGATGCCAGCTTTGGTTTATTTTAACAACTGGCAAACAAATAGTAGGGTGTATACACCTGGGATTTTCCAGAATGTCTACATGCCTTAGTGGTGTCAATTTAATTAGCACATAAAAATAGTAAGGCTACCAGTTATATATTAAAATGCTAGGCAAAATTAGATTTCTCATGGTGTAGATGACAACGTATGTTTATTATAACAGTTGATGGGATATATCTAAGATAATTAAATAAGTTCACACATCTACAGTCACAAATGTATTTGGTGCACTGTCATAATTATTGCATCCCCATGAACTAATTATTTTGTACCTGTTGTCTAACAGTGAAAGAAACTTGTCAAGTGATGTTTGACTACTCAGCCCGTGCCGAGGATGAACTGGACTTAAAGAAGGGGGATATCGTTTCCATCATTAGCAAGGTCTGACTATTACTTCTTCTTTGTACTTTCTCAGTTGGTTGCTCCTGTCAGGGGTCACCACAGTGCATTGTCCATCGCCATCTCAACCTTTCCTTTGCATCTTCTTGATTCATACCAACCATGTGCACATTCTCCCTCACCAAGATTTCTTCTTCCTCTGCCATTGCACTACAAGGGGTGCACATACAAATACACTTTTAGTGGCAATTCTTTAAGACATGCCAAAGCAATAACATCAGATTAAACATTAATAGTTTCCTACAAGTAATATTTTACATCTTACACTGAAATTGATTACATAAGTAGGAATTTGAATGAATAAATTATCAATATTGCTTGAATTCTTATGAAGTCTTATCTTTATTTATCTTATCAGTTTTTACAGAGACTTGCATTTATGCTATAGGTCACATATCCAGATTTGTCTGTTTGCTTTGGTTAATATTTAATTTGTAATATTGTGGCATTCCAGTGTAGGGTTGAGACGCCAAAGTAGGGAAAAGGTGTTAATATGAATAGATTCATTTAGGCCCTTACAAAATTGTTACTTCCAAAGTCTAGTTAACCTGCAAACTTCTGTGATGTATAGAAGAATTGAGAACGCCAATTTTGCAGGTGAAACCAATACAAAATAGAGCACAGCAGTATAAATTTTGCTATCAGCTTTGTCACAATGGTGGGCAGAAGCTGCGTCACTGGTGACAAATGCATATAAAATGCATATACAGTAGCACTGTATGCCTAATTGGGCCATGCATTCTAAGGGCACAAGGTTGCAGGTTGCAAATACTGGGACAGCTCTCGGTATAGAGTCATACAAGTTCCGTATGGAACCCAGTGGCACATTTGCCCACACATGTTCAAGCTGCATCCACGACACTCGTAGACTGCTGAAGAAAACCAGAAAGTGTTCCATTATGGCACAATCTTGAGAAATCCCTACTGGTGTAGAGAAGCATTATCCTGTAGAGAAATACCAGTTGGAAGCCCTGCCAGTCAACTCCAAAAGTATTATAACAGAGAGACAAATCCTTATATTTCTGCTGTAGACAGAAAACATTTGGGTTTGACATTAATAGATAAATATGAGACAAAAGATCAAAGTCAAATTTAAAGTTGAAGTCAAAGTTAAATTTATTTATATAATTTAACCATTTGCAATGTAGCTTTTTGCCACGGAGATCAACATTTCAGCTTTTATTTCCAGGTATTTGGATATGGATCTGAGATTCAAAAGTTCAAAATACACAGTTCTAAATATTTTTAAAAGACATCTTTTGTCTGAATTTATCCATTTGTCTTGTGAGCAAAAGTATTGGAACAGATAATCTTAAAATAGATTAACCCGAATAAGACTTAATATTTAGTGGCAAATCCTTGCGAGAACTACATTAAGCATTTGACACAGTGACATCACTAAACTTTTGCATTGTTCTTTTCTGACATTTTGCCAGACTTTTACTGCAGCCTCTTTTAGTTTGTGTTTACTCACTTAATCTCATCTTTAGCAGGTGAAATACATACTCTATAGGGTTTCAGTCTAGGTTGATCAAGCCAGTTCAAAATCCATCCATCCATCCATTATCTTCCGCTTAATCCATACTGGGTCGCAGGCCAGCTGGTACTCTGGGCACAAGGGCAAGAACAACCCTAAACGGGGTGCCGATTCATCGTAGGACACACAAGGTCGCACACTAAGGGCCACTTTGAGGCAGTGGTGCTACCCACCGAGCCACCGTGTCAAGATATTTTCCTAATTTGTGTATTCATCTTGACAACAGAATGCGTTTGAATGTATGAATTGCTGACCCGCTCTCTTCCTTTGTGCTGAAGGTCTCTGAAGATGATGGATGGTGGGAAGGAGAACTGAATGGCCAGAGGGGCTTCTTTCCTGACAATTTTGTCATGTTAATCCCAGTGGAAGCTCTTCAAGTGAGTGGACAGAAATATTCTCACAATAGCCTTATTTGGGAGACATTCCTCGCTTGTACTGTTCAGTTTTTGGAAACTCTCAGTTTGTAGCTGATAGTCACGTTTGATTCAAAATTAATGTTGCTATGGTTTACCTGAATCATATTATATAACATTATATTATTTAAAGCATGCTTATCATGTAACATTGTTTTCTATCAGGAAGAAAAAGTACGACCTCTGAGACGTGGCTCAGAAAATCGCTCTGGTGAGAAAACTTTTTAACTAACTTTCATGGTGGTTTTCCATATAATCATCAACATTAATTATTATTGATAATTATTGATTATTCATCCATGTCACTGGGGAATATAAACTGGCTAATAAATGTGATAAATTAGAAAACATTCCATCTAGCTTTTCACATTAGACATCACACTGCTAAAGTCACACATTTTTATGTATTACATAGCGTACTACATAACAGCATGTTTATTATATTTAGCCAGGTTTGTCTACTTTTAAATGTAGTTAAGTGGTTAGTTGACTAATTTGAGTAATTTGTCTAGGACTCGGGATATATCCAATCTCTCTAAATTTGTATGGTTGTGTGCCATGACACTTGCATAGTCAACAATTTTAATGGATTTTTTCATATAGGCAAAAATTAAAGCATATTAAGAACCAGTATTGAAATGCTAAAGTCTTCTAGGGTTATGGTTATTGTTATGTACCTTGGTCAATAAATCATCTTATGTAAGATTCTCATTATATGTAACACCGTGTACATGCACAACCTAAGCTGCCATTGCTGGCAGTTTTTGATAAAGGATATGAAGTGCTTGCTGTCATCTGGCATAGCTTGAACAGGAAGTGGGTTTTACGCACAGATAAGCCAAAAAGAAATGCTAAGAACACCTGTGACTTCTGTGGTAGTTTTCAGTCTTTCCGCTAGACACTGAAAAGCAAATCTGTGTGACAATAGTATCTTTTGCCATTTTTGCATTTATTACTGGAAGATGGTAACTCTGGATTTAAAATAACACTCGCTTATTTTAACACGTCTTCTTATTAAATCGGGACCTTTTGTGCGAAGTGCTACACACAGAAGAACCACAATCTTAAAGGAAGTTGTGGACCATGGTAATCTCGTGAGCTGATTTCAGGGGAAGAAAAGCATTTGAACTTTCTAGTCATCAGAGAACATAATACTGAAAGTAAATGCCTCACTTCAGATGATGGAAGCAGAGTTTAAATTCACTGAGGGTATGTAAAGGCTGAATTCGAGTATATGAAATGTCATTATTTCATTATTTATGGTTATAGTTTTTATTTTTAAGAGGTAAGAGGTTTCTAAGAGGTACATCAAGATAAATCGGATTCTTTAGACTAAAAGTGTGTAGAAACTTAGAAATTAATTGCAGTTGTTATAAAGTCAATGATGGAATGTAGGAGATGAACTGTAAAAGAATTATCATTTAACAAGACACTCTGTTGGTTCAAGAGGATAGTCTCATGAAAGATCTTTGTATTAGCTTTTGTGTTTTGTTATAATTGTGTAAAGTTAGAAGATATCAACAAATTGGATGCATGTAACAAGACTTAACTTGGTTGTTCTTTTATATTTCCAAGCTGGAAGAATATAGGCACACTACACTGCAATGATAATGGAGCAACTGTGCTTGAATTTTTTTTTAATTATTTATTAGTTTCATTGGTTAGTTTTATAGTTAGAGTGTAAAATGCACACTTTCTCATATAAAAACATTATTTACCCTATATGCCAACAGTAACTGAACATGTCAAAATACAATTACATAAGACATGCATTTTGCTTTAAATGTTATAAATACTAAGTACAAAATATCTGAGACTTTAAGAATTTGAGATATTTCTGCATAAATATGTCATATTTTCATACAAACCCTAAAAGTACATTAACAGAAGCCATTTAAACAAATTAAACAAAATATTCAATTCAATTTTATTTCTATAGCACTTTTTACAATGTAGCATCGTCTAATGAATATTATATTAAAATATTATAATATGATTTATTTATCGAGGAAAATGGTCTACCATTTTTACTTGCTAAATGTGCAGGTGGTGTCCACAAATGTTATGGCATTACCTAAAAGGAAGTTATTATAAAGACTTGTCAGTATTCTGATTCATTGCACTCATCATATCATATGAACTTCACTCACATGTAATTTTATTTTACAGCAAAAAAAGCTTCTGGAATGGACAAAGGCGGCAATGAAGCAAAAACCAAGACAGAGGCCAAAGGTAAGAGCTATGTAAAATTCAGTTTATACAAAGAGCAAACTGGGTAAATGTGACAGAGTTTGCAGTGTGTTTCATGTATTCTTAATATAGAACTAATTACCTAATTGTTTCTGTGTACAGAAGAAAAAGCAGAAATTAAAGATTTCAGAAGTGATCTTCCCGGCAAAATCAAGTTGCCTGGCATGTTTAAACCCACACCACCTCCAATAAAAGACAAACCTTCAAAATTTGTGCCAAAGTAAGTCAAAAGTCTTACCAAGATTGAAATTTTAACTTTTAATTATAGAAAGAATAATAACCTTGGATTAGTGTTAGGGTTTCCTTCTTGTACACTTAACTCTAATGAAAAGGAAATATTATTTCTACAGCATACACTGACCCTCCAGAAAAGTGTGTGCTTCTCACTATCAAGGCGTTCAACAGTAAAAAATTTTTTTGTGTGTTTTGGTATAATTCAACGTTCTTAAATATAGGTCTGTCAAGTTTGAGTCAAAACCAAATCCGGGACACACTGAGTCAGAGTCAAAACTCTGACAAGACTTTTCGTCTGAATACTACTGTAATTATACTAGTTAAACTAAGGCAATGCAACCTTTGGAAGCAAATGATGGTAATGAATCTATTTCCCTTCTTCTCTCAAACATAATCATAAGTCATTGTTTGGATAATGTATGAGATGACATATGGACAGCTCCCTCTTTCACAGTATTCCATGCATTATTCCTCTTTTTCTTACAGGCCAAGTGATGATCATACTCCTGCCTCACCTAAACACACAGACAGTAAGCCTAATGAGTCAGACCAATTTGATGGAGTGGACGTGTCATCAGCTAAGCTCAGTCACTTTACAGCCAACAGAGCCAAACCCCCACAGAGGAGACCACCGACAGGCCTTGGCACAGGCTCACATGTAAGTTTTATCACAATTAACTGGTTAGTATTAATCCTAAGGACACTAAAATTAAATACTCCCAAACCAAGCTACCTTTAAATTACCCTTTATGTATGCCACATAATCCAACTGTGCGGTTCACTTTTCAATCTTAACTGTGAGATTGTTAATACATGCATAGACTGGACTCAGACATAAATGTTAGATGTTAGACATATAAGTGTTTCAAAGTTGCCACCGCCCTCTTGGTTGATTCCTCCTGACTTGGTTGTTTAGGTTGGAGGAATGGCACAAATTAGGTGAGATATTGGCTGCACTATACACATTTCTCTTCTTATTAACGCTCAAAATATTTCCCTAAATTGTACTCAGTTAAAGAGTTTAGTAAAAATTAGTAAATTGTCCTTTTTAATCTTTAGTTGCAACTATAATACTGTATATAATTACAACTGGGGAAAAAAGTTGTATATAAAAACTGACCGATATGAACGTGACAGATCACAGTGTAGATATCTGTAATTGTAATTACTATATTCAAAGTATGGATAATACTGGTAACTCTACGTGATTTTATGAAATTATTAAAATGACATATTACATATAAACTATTTGTAAATCCATTAGTAAATTGTTATCAATAAATGATGCTAAATGATTGAACAGTGTGTTCAGTAAGGATTTGAAAAGTGCTTGTGTTATCAGTTATCTCAAGATTAATATGTAACTTAGTTTTATTCTGTTAAGTTATTTTTAATAACCCATATTTCTCCAAAGCCTTCCAATGGTTCTACTGAGAACGTGGCCTCAGAAGAAACAGATGGATTTCAAAAGGTTTGAAATAATTGAATTTAATTTATTAAACTGCTCACATCCAAATTAATTATATTACATATCATTTTGTCTCATTATGGATTGTTTACTAAATGTTTGAAAAGAAGTTCAAGTACTACATTTTTAGTTTACAGTCCGGGACTAAATACCAGATATAATTTCTAGAGATAACTATTCAAGATTTAGCTTTGCAGTCTACATACTATTAAATAAATGAACACAATAATAACATGAAAACTATGATGCTTTTCAGGCTACAGTAGATAATTTACTGTTAAACAATGGGGTAGTTATCCCACCTCAGCAAACAACAGTGATTAAGGTCCAGGAGGAGACACCATCAATGGAACGTGTACTAGCTGAATTGAAAGACTTACGCATGGCACTGGAACTGTTCAAAGCTCAACATGAGTGAGTATTAATGTATTAAGACTGGCACGATTAAAAGGAAGTGCAATTATGTAACAACACAAAGTATAATGGTCAAATTTACGAATTATATAGTAAATATGCTGCATAATGTTATTCCAAAAACAGAACAGATATGAAAGATCTCAAAGAAGAGTTACAAGAGGAAAGGAACAAGCGGATGAAATTACAGGTAGGTGGAGTACAGGACTTGCGCCTTGTGTCTACAATATTACGCATTCATTCATATGGAAAAATCGAATTATTTATGATTAGTGTTAGTTGTGTGCTAGTGTAGCATATTTAAAATGTAAGGATGAATGGTGGAGTTTAACTGGCAATGCCTGTGCAAGATAAATGTGTGATCAGTAGGATTGTGCATATTGTCATATTTTTTCCCACCACATTAATAGTGCAAAATATGTGAGTTTTATTCTATAACTACTGACTTACTACTAATGACATGACAACTACTGAATGATATGGAGTGTGTACCGATTATGTTAATAGGTGTGAAAAAAGATAGCTTAAAAGTGAATTTGACCCAAAATATAAACAAGCTTTTCACCCTTAAGATAAGAATCCAATTGTGCTCTAGTGGCATAGCAGTCCCTGTTCATACCCACACTGTAGGTCCCTGGGGTGCGATCCAATTGGATTGGGTACTGCCATACAGACATATTTAATTGTGTCTGAGGGTGGGACCCAGCCAGCATTGTGCTCTCTGTACCTACAAATAACAAGATCTGCTAAAGTAGTCACCAGAATGATATACAGGTACAAGGCTAGGAATTCATTTTAATTTAGCTTAAAATAAGGGTTTAACTTCTACAGTTATTTGAATTTCCTAACACTTACCATATCAGTAGCATAACCTTACGCATGCATATACAGTTCAAGCTGTCATGCCTAACTGAACCGATGTGTCTTGAAATGTTCTGCAATTTATACTCTTAAGCTGAAACACCCCAAATAACACATTCATTAAGGCAAGTATGCAAGTTGTTTTGAAGGTCACAACCCTTTGTATAACTGATTTTAAAGTAGGTTGCATGCTTTGGTACAAGTTATGCCGTGTATTTTCTGCCTAAGTACTAAAATAATGTATTGTTTGTAGGATGAGGTGCAAGTGCTGAGGAAGCAGAAGTAATCATGAAGGACTCTGATCTGATCATCTGGAGTATTTCTGTAATCATATATTTTGCTGCTGAATTCGTGGGATACAGAGAGGATGCAATATAACTTATTTTGCCCTGAACATCCCACCAATCCAGGGTGATTTGACTAATATAGACTTTTAAATGCTGTTGCATTCTGTTGGAGGGCACTCTATGGATGTCTTCATTCAGGTCATAGAAAAGAATTTATTGGATATCGAAAGACTGTTATATCTTTATTCCTAGACACACTTGGTTGTCAATACAATAGGTTTTAGAAATAAGATGGGATGAATTTGCATGCACATTATAAAAAGATCTGAGATATATTGCTGAGAAAGTTCTGTCTGTCACTCCCTAAGGGTTCCAATGTGTTGGATAACACCGATGTTACATTTTTCCAGTTTTCCTTTTTCCTGCATTACATTTGTGGTTACATTATGGCGTATTGTATATATTTTTTTCAAAACAATTGTGCTGTGCTCTCATTTTCCTGTTGATTTTTGCTAAAAATGCAATATTTATAATAGAAAATGTAATCATATTTGAAAGTAACTAGAACACTGCTTTCTCGGCTTGCTAAATTGGCTCCTTCTGAGTATGTATGAATAGTTTCAAAGTGTATCAATGTAACATTATGTCTTTTTTATGTCTTTATACACAGCTCACAAAAAATAGGGTATATTTCATTATGGGATAGTTCATTTGGAAGTAATTTTTGTGACGAGTGTAGCAATTGATAGTGAAAGTGATTAAAAATAAAATGTATTCATACATTTCTATAAACAGTATATACAGTTTTTTTGTGTGAAATCAATAATAACATTTGCATACATTATGAATTTATATAATGGTTTATATTTTGATTTTGCAAAAAAAAGCATAAATGTAAAACATGTATAACATGTTTTACATTTATACACACACACAGACACACAGACACACACACAGACACAGACACACACACACACACACACACACATATATATATGTGGGTGT
>JAUZST010010523.1:0-12375 GCA_034779995.1 Parotocinclus haroldoi | reverse complement strand
GACAGAAATGTGTGGAGATCGATGATCCATCAAGTGACCGAGAGTCGGCCGCGACTGTACAGTTAATCCAATCCAATCCAATCCAAGACGTTGGTAGGGTTTTCTTGTTTTCACGAGTGGTTCCTCGGTTTCTATGCGGAGGTCATACATATGTGGTAGCTCGTTTTAAGATTCAACAGTGACGGTAATAAATCTCCACTGCTCACCTGGCCCTGTTTCCAGCACTCGCGGAAGATCTTCCAGTTGTTGCTGTTGCTTGGATCCTGCAGGCACAGGAGACGGCCGTCGCACAGCCACGAATGGGAAGTGTGAGGGTCGAGCACACTGAGGCCCATCACCCCCTCTCTACGTGTACCGCTTCCAGATTCCCCTCCCTCCGTCAACCCAGAGGCACGACGACCCTCTGCTTTCTTGTTCTCTACCACGGAAGCGATGATGTGGTCCAGGATGGTCGGTAAACCTCCCTTCGCCTTGTCAGCCTGACCAAAAAAAAAAAAAAAAAAAGAGAGAGAGAGAGACAGAGAAGTCGAGTCAGAACAAGCATTTGAGGAAATCCTAATTCCAAGAGAAGGTAAAACCCCACTATCGGAGTTCTGAGGGCTTTTTTTAAAGGGGTTCTTTTAGCCAATTAACTAAATTCCTACAAATCAGAACATGCATGATATTTGAACAGCTGGCGTCGTGCTTACATTACTCTTGATACCTCTGCATCGAGTTCAAGAACTTTCATGGTCATAACGGCATTGAACCAACTGTCCAGCAGTTCCAGTTTATTTACGGAATAGTGGCTGTGTTAAGGGGAGATGTGTCCGTGCGGCTGAGCTAGGTAGAATAACTCTCAGGAGGGTTTTGGAGTGGTCTAAAGGCAGAATTTACTTTCATTTTTTCTTTGCATAAGGTCATATAACAAAGAAATGTTATTGCATACAAAAAACAGCGGAATTAAAAAAAAGCCCTTTTCGAAAAAGAAAAGTAACCAATCACAGGAAGAAACAATTAAATCGTCTTTTTTTATTACTAGTATATGCAAAACAGAGCTACAAGACATGCGTCTCTATCGCATCACGTTCTCCAAAAAAAAAAAAGGCCCTAAGCATTGCTTGGTCACCCCCGAAATTGGTTTAAACCATTGCGTACAGGTAGACGGGGGGTTGCCTTCGATGCGTCAAACCGTCCGCATTAAACAGCACTAAAATAATTTCTAAGCAACCAAACAACGGGTCAATTAATTCTGGTACAATGGTTTACCCGAAAGGCAGAGCATAGAGGATACCAAACGACACAATAACAATATTAAACAAAACGTCCATTTCCGGGAAATGCAAAGTACATTTAAGTCTGAAATTCGACCAGAGGAATTCTTTGTCCGAACGCCGGTAGGACAAATTGTTTCTTTTTATCTGTATGTAATAATATCCAGTCTAATAAATTAAACCAATGACAAGTGAACGTTGCAATGTGCGACTATTTTAATTAATGAAACGAAAGGTTATAATGATAGACAACAGGGCAGACTTTACCGTTGTGTCTGTTCTTAAGGAGATCTGGCTTAAACCACGACAGGCATAACAGAATGTGCGTAATAACGAAGTTAACCCGAACTCGTACTATTAACTACGTATTATTAACAAAACAGATGGTGAACCTAAATTCAAAAGTCTGCCCGACCGTAGGATCTGTCCATAGCGACGGTAACGACGTGTCCGGTCACAGGGTGATGGGCGTCTCCTAGCTCTGCTTTGTTCAAGGTTGTTTTGGCGTCATACAGTTTAGTTATGTCTCCCAGACATCCCAGAACGTGGCAGACGGCCATTTCCTTTTCATTTACAGAACGCATCAGTTCATACTCACACACCTTAATACCTTATATATATTATATATATATATTAATTTCCTTAACTGTACATATCTAAGAATCTGTACGATTTGACATTAATTATTCCGACAGTCTTAAAGGAGCTTTATGATTTTAGATCATCTTCTAATATCTAGATTCAATCATGAATCGAGCAAGCCCAGGGCGACAGTGGCAAGGCAAAATTCCCTACCATAAGGGAGGAATTTGAAGGACCAAGGTTCAAAAAGGGACCCTACATTCTTGGGTTCCCACTTAGCATCCTCAAAAAGAAAAAAAAAAAATCTATTCTGCCAGCTGGTGGTAATCATTTTATAATTTAGGATTTTTTTTTCTTTACTGTTATAGAGTTTTTCTTAGGTGCCGTTTTCTCTGCTGTCTTCCAAATCCTTAACTACATCTCCACCTTATACAGGACTCCCTCCCACCGACGCTGCTCCACAATCAACACCACCAAAGGAGGAAGGCAACAGAAAAGCAAGTGTTTTACCATAGCTCTTAGAACTGTGCTCCCCTTCTCGCGCGTTTGCGCGGAAGGAACTGGGGACGACTAGTTCTAAGAACATCACTCCTTTCTTACAGCTTTTTTTAGCTCCTACTTCAAGGTAGGGGATTTTTCTCGGGGTACAAGAACCCTGAATGACTCAAGTATGCAGTGACTGGTTCAGGTGTAGTGACGCAAGCTTATGGTGATTGGTCCAGATGAACAAGTGTCGAGTTCAAACACCATGTTTAAATATGCCTGTATTTACAGATTTTCACACTTAAAACACCAAAAAAAAAAAAAAAAAATACTCAAAAAGGTCCAGACTTTACTGAGTCGCCTGGCCAGCGAGGCACATGTTTGTATTCCAGGTGTGTTTATATTTGGTTCGACAGTGTGTGATCATTAATGTTATTCCACTCGCGTTTTCATCTGCATCTCTTAGGTATTTGCGTATCATATCGAGTTTTCTTGGTATAAATAGTACAAAATACCATTTATGTTTCCATTCCTGTTGCACACAAAGACGATGTGACCATGTGAGTGATTTGACCGCACATTAAAAACTCCCGCACAGAATCTTGACTCACCCCTGCTGACAAGGAGAATACCAAAGGGAAGGGGACTCCACCATCAGGGGCCGGGGGCAGTTTGCCTGGGCCGGAGTTGAGCAGGTCTCGCAAGCTGGTGCCCTCAGCTTTGGGCTGGCTCGGCCCAGAGCCCAGGAGCAGACTGTTGAACAGCTTGGGGCTGTTAGAAGGCGGCTTCGATAGGGTACTGAAAGCATCTAAGCCAAAGGGAGCACGGCTGTCACGACTGATCATGGCCCGCAGGGAGCCTGCGTCTGAAACGAAAGAGCAAAATGATGAGGAACATGGCAGTAAGTGCTTGATTCATGGCTGAACACACGAGTTCTACAAAATACTGTTGAATTCAAGACCCAACCTACTTTTCAGCCAACAATCAGAATGTGTGTCAGAAACCTTAAGGTTACTGGGTGTTAAATCTGCCATGTAGCGTACAGACAAACTTCAAGAAGCATTTCATGGCCGTTTTGCGGTTGCAGATTGAAGAAAACCACGTCCCTGCTCACCTTTGGAATCATCTTTAGCTTTCTGTGTTGCCAGGTCAGCCAACCAGTGGAGTGCAGACGATGAGTTAGCCTTACTGTCCTTGGAAGGAGTCAGAGGGGCACTGGCTGATCCTGCCGCGCCGCTGTTGGGACTGCTGGTGCTTGATCCGTCAGTACTGCTCCCCATCAAACCGGACTCTGTTTTGACCGTCACACCTGTCGCAGGATCCCCATCCTGTGACGCAGGTGTGACCGAACTAGATGCCGCACCGTTCCCTGTGCTAGAGGCCGTGCCCGTCTGCAACAGACCAGACCAAAAAAAACTAATCCTGGACTTATGCACGGTAATCCCACACAAGCCAGCATCTAGCAGTACAGGAAACAATGTCACGACAGAATGCACCGTAGAGGCTAATTACTCAAGTATATCATTTCCCCATTTCATTACAGGGTCAAACCCCAGCAGCTGAACTCCCAGTATCCCAGTTTCCTGCTATAGAATACGAGGTAGTTTAATCCTCCTTCGCAATACCCAAAAAAAAACTCATCTGCTGTAACAAGCAGTCAAGCAGAAAATTAAATCAGGTAGCTTGCATTTTGCCTCTACCTGCACCTTCCATTTTACTATCTTCCTAACAATAAGAAGATACACTATGGGTTTATACAGAAATTTGGCACAGACGGTATCAGAGCCACTCACGCCAGCACAACACACATTAACAAATCGGTGTCAGTGCAGCACTGAGCATGATCCGCCAAGCAAAGAGTACCCGATCTGTGGTGGTCCTGACCATCAGAAAATAAAGTACAGGACACAGAGTATGTATAAAACAAAAAAAACCAAACAAACGGAGCACTGTCTGGAATTCTAGAACTACAAAGTGCTACAAACTACACTACAAAAGAACTACAAATCTACATAGTAGCCGCATCTTATAAAGCTTGCAGTGAGTATATTAATAATATAATTATTAACGGTTTGAATTTCAACATAGTTCTGAGAAAATGCATTTGGTTCACACAAGTCCTGTTCATTTGAGAACCAACTCTGAAAGGCCAAGGGACAAAACAGATGGAGTACAAACCCTGAAGGTACGGACGGAAGTGTAAAGAAGCCTTACACTACCTGTGAGAGGCCATTGGAAGCTGCCGGTCGTGTCAGTGGTTTAATGTGTCGGCTGGTGCAGGGACAGTTGGCTTTGATTCCCCATTTCCCTCGTGCAGCATGTACCATGTCCCCTATATTGTAAAGAGCTGCGAGCAATAACGAGCAGGTTAGCTAACGGTACGTATCACAAGTTATATCTAATGTAACAAAAAGGGAGGTGTCAGGTTTGGCTCTATAGCCTGTGAATAGGCTTCATAATCCATATTACATTAATAGCATTTAGCAGATTTCCTTATTACAACTCATACAGTTTTACAATGCAAGCAATTGTGGATTAAGGGACTTACTCCAGGACCAACAGTGGAAGCTTAGCAGAGATGGGATTTGAACCCTGGACCTTCTGGTCTGGAGTCCAGTACCTTAACCTTAACCCCAAGTCACTCTGCACGTCTCTAAAATGTAAGCGCGTGGACTGCGTACCTGTGCCAGGAATAATCTGGGTGGGCATGAGGTTCTGGGGTTCATGAGCTTGACCTTTAGCACACTTCAGCCATGAGAAAACTTCGTCGTCAGGATTATCATCATCCACTGCATGACAAATAAAGATTGCGCTTCGGAAAAAAAGTCTAACCATCATACAAAAAAAAAAAAAAATAAATCATACAAAATAAGATTAGAAACCAGCGCGGACACACAATCCCGCTCACCGTCATGTGGCCGGGATTTCCGTAACCTGTAACAATCCAGACACACGCCAAATCCACATTTGCGACACACCCAGTGGATGTTAAAGAGCGTCGTCTCGCACACGTCGCACATCTCCCTCACGCCCCTCACTGCCCGCTTCCACGCCACCTTCTCTGCTCGAAAAAGAGACACGACGCAGCCATGAAAAGCCAGAAGGAAATCAGGCTTGCTGCCTGATCAAACGGACGGAGCAGCACGGGGACTTACGGTGAGGCTCCACCATCATCATGGCCTCTTTCTCAGACATGACGAGCTGGCAGAACTGGTCGCCCACGTTTGCCAGGATGTACTTGGACGTGTCCAGGTCCAGGTCCTCATGCGCGTTCGTAGAAGGAAGCCATAACCCCATGGCCATACTGTCGCTCTGCTGGGGAGTCAGGAAGCCCTCCACGCGGAGCACCCCCTTTTTCGTGAACGCCAGTCTGGGTAAAGGCAGACGAAACGAGACGTTTAACGTGGTTAACGGTGTCATCCAACAGTGGGATTGCTGCCGCGCTCAGAAAAGAACAAAGAACATTTTATTCGCTTAGACTCAACAGTACTAGAGCTGTCAGAGAACAAAAGTTTGGCGCAAGTCATTTTTTGTAGAAAGCCCTAGTTAGTGGAAGTTTTTGTTTTAAATCTACACCAAGCAGCCAAATCAATAAAACCACCTGGGGCCACATTCCCAAAGATTATTACGAAATTGCAAGAAAAGTCAAGACAACCCATGCGTGGTTCCCTCTCAAAGTAAGAAGTAGATCCTTAGAGGCGGAACAGAGGCAAAGAGGTGCCTACATTATTCATTCATCATCTTCCGCTTCATCCACACGGGGTTGCGGCCCAGCTGGTGCCCACCCGGCAACTCTGGGCGCAAGGGCAGGAACAACCCTAGGTTGCGCCCCAATCCATCGTCGGCCACTCACACACCAAGGGCCACTTTAGAGACAGCAATTAACCTAACACGCAAATCTTCGGACTGTGGGAGGAAACCAGAGTACCTGGAGTAAACCCACGCACAGGGATGACAGATGCAGACTCAACACAGAAAGGACCCACACCGCCCCACCCTTGGTTTGAACCCGGGACCTTCTTGCTGTGAGGCGGCAGAGCCCCCGTGCCGTCCGTGCCTACATTAGCGTAGCCTAAACGTTCCTGGCTGCTTGGTCTATAACTATCCCTTCTTAGTGATGCGATAACGGCTAATTTATGAGAAAAAGTGATATTAAATCAAGAGGATTAGAAAAGTCTCCCTCAATTTCGGTTTGGCTCAAGAATTTATTGGGGGCGCATGAAAGAAAAATGGAAACCTCCACGTTTGCTAACCTCCTGAAGTGGAAGAAGCGACAGGCCACGTTGGGGTCATCGTCCTCCGAATCCTGTTCGCGGAACTTGCGGTAGCGCTCTAGGCGGCACTCCCGGCACTTGTGAAGGTGTGGGGCCACGTTGATGCAGGAACCGTCCTGCAGGAAGGCCTCGCCAGACTGCTTCAGCCGTCGTACTTTATTCTGGTCCTTCAGTATTGACTGACCGACTGCAACACAACATCACAGCCAAGTGACTAACCATGGCAAACCTTCCTGCTACCATTAGGCATTCTTCAGAATACACCGTCCTCCTGTTATCCTTAACCTGCGCTAGTCAAAGAGTTCCAAACTCGTCATTTAACACACATACTACAACAAAAGACAGACTGAATTCTAAAATGCTGAAGTACCTTTAAAAGGCTGGTTCCTTGGTCTGCTCTTGGCTGCCTGGGATTTGCTCTTCTGCCCCTCAGGTCCATCTCCAGAACCTGGCTGAATTCCAGACCTCTGGCTTTGTTCTGTGCCATCCTCAGCCTCGCTCAGATCAGACAGGTCACTGTTTGAGCTGGAATCAGAGTCCCTTTTGCCTATCTGGCCACGTTCTTCCAGGGGGAACTTCTGAGACGTCTGATCAAAAAGCATGGGAGATGCCCGTCCCTCTGTAAGCCTGGATTCAGGGCTGCTGGAGGCTCCAGTGGCAACCTCTTTGCTAGGTTTGAGCCCTTGTTCATCATCTTGGCTCTGGGGCACGAACGAATCAGCAGAAGACGAAGATGAGCTGGCAAACTGGGAAGATAGGATTCCTTTGGGAGGCTCGGCCATGGTAAATAAATTAGCTTGGCTATCAGCAGTGGTTACATCTTGGCAAACCGTGCCAGGACCACCACCTGTGGACAGAGGAGTGGACACAGCAGAGGGCAATTTTGTTGCGGACGGCGTGCTAAAAGGACTGCTCAAAACAGCTCCACTATAAGCGAGGAAAGGGTTTGCCTCTTTGGGGGGCTGCAGAAACAAGTTCTCGTGAGATTCCGAAACTTTGCTTCCTGAAAGTAGACCAAATCCACTTACAGGGCTAGCAGTGGTAGGATTTCTCATTCCACTTCCAGGTAGTCCAGCAGAGCCCAGACCCAAAGCGGTCCCAAGACCTAAAGCTGGTTTCGAAATGTCCCCCGCCCCCACAAGAGGGCTGCTGCTAATAGTCACAGAGAAACCAGGGGCCAATTTCCCCAACGCGTCGCCTCCTGTTCCAAACGTTTTGTTCATTAGAATTCCATTACCTGCTGGCTTGACATCAGGCACTTTGGGCTGCTCTTTTATAGCTGCCAGGACACCAGCTGGGGCAGAACCAAAGAGTCCCGCAGACGCAGAGGCAACAACAGCCTTTCTTAAGCCCTCAGAGGGGGCGGCTGGCTTAAACAGGGTCGGCGATTCCTTGTTAAGGCTCTCGGACAAGGCTGTGAAGTAGTTAGTGTCCTTTGACTGCCCTTGAGTGATGCTCGGGGTCTGAGCTTGTGTCTGAGACATGCACTGGAAGAATAAATTCTGCGACGGATCCGATCCTTGCTGTTCTTTTGTTTTTGCAAAATAAAATCCAAACGGTTTGTTCTCCTGGGAAGATCCGTTGGTCTGTGCAGGGACGTCTCCAAATACTGCTCCACTGGACTGCTTGGGTTGGGAAGGACTAAGACCTGAAGTAGCAAGAGTTGTTGACTTGGGAGTCTGAAATGGAAAGAATTTGCAAATCAATAATCACTCCGTTTTTTCACTGGCATTGTTGTTCAAGTGATGTTGCCATTGGTTAAAGACTTGATCAATTAGGTAAACTAGGGTTTGAGTTTGTTCTGTATGGCTTTGAGAACGTTTCACATGGTTTACTCACTTCTCCCCAGCACCGTACCTTATGCCCAATTAGTCGCTTCCTTTTTGAACTACAGCTATGAGTCAGGGAAGGAAAGACACGCAACTCCTTCATACACAACGCTACAGCAACGCGGTATGACTCCATGTACCATTATAACTTGAATACTTGCAATTTTGCAAGACACAAATCTCTTTATTTCACCAGCAATAATAGTGAAAGCAAACTGCTTCCAAAAACATGGGGACATTTCAAATGGAAGTGAGTTACTCAAAACATACACTTTTTTTCACTAGACAAGCCCAGTCTGTTTTCATCGCTACCGTATATTGCTGTCACACGTGAGCTCAGGACCATACGATGAAACACTTACTTGGATCGTCTCTGGGAGAGAACCCCAAGTTGGAGCCTGCTGACCCAGTTCCGGGGGTGCAGACAGGACCACGCTGGGAGCATTGTCCTGGGAGGGTGATGAGATTGTTACAGGGCCTGGAGATATAAGAGGGGCAGATTTGGGATAGACTGAAAGGACTCCGTCGTCCTTCTCTTGCGTTGGGGCTGTGGGTGATAACTTGGTTGCAGGAGCACCGGGGACCAAAATGGGCATCTGGCCGAGAGAGGGAAATGTTGAAGAAAAGGCAGATGGGGCAGGTTTCAGGGGTGGTGGGGTAAGTGTGGACGCGGGAGGTGTCGTTGATGTAGGAGGCCCCGTTTTGTCTTGGCTCAGGGTGGCACTGCCATTCTCCTTGATCAGTCCAGAAGATCTACTGGAATTGTCCTGCTGGATGGAAATGCTGTTAGCTAAGCCTTGGGGGCAGAGGGATATCACTTCCTGATCAGCAGTGCACCTGCACTTAATAATCCGATCATAGCCGCATTTCTGCTGTTATCTGATTATTCAAGTGGTCATAAATACAGCATCTGCCGATCTAGAAATTAGATTAAAAAAATCTGATAGAGAGATCTGGATTTTATTCCAATAATCAGATTTCTCACAGCATTTATAAAAGTTAGCCGATTCCAATCAGTTTCCTCAGTCTGCTCGAGTACTTAGTCCTAAGTCCTAACCAACACGACTGGCAGGTCCGCATTGAGCTTTTGTTTCTCGTGGGATGTGGCAAGCCCGGAATGAATTAATTAATAAACCACAGAATTAAAGGCAGCGAAACGGCCATTAAGCACTTTTTGGAGACTGAAACGCAGGACATACTGGAGAAAATTAAGAACTGCATTACTTAACATCAAGCTTATTGGCTGGTTGCAAAGTAGAAATCGGATCATTGTTGGATTTGCGCAAACCCAATTAAATCCCATTATCTGATCGCTGATCGGATTGGTGACGGAATCGAAATTTCTGCAGTTATCGGCTTATTAAGTGCATGTAAACACGCTCTGCGGGCGCTCCTTCGTCCCTCCTTACCATGATTTCGGAGTCCATCGCAGCACCGCCAACATTCTGGCCGTTCGGCGCAATCTCTCCAGTTGCTTTAAATCTTTTCAGGGTCACGTCCTCGTCGCCTTCAGACGCCGTACGCCGTCGGCGCCCACACTCGCCTTTTCCTCCATCAGCCTCTTTTCTTCTGCGGTCCTGACCCTATAAAAAGATTGGCGGCAGGGAAAAGCCAGCTAAAGGCATCCTGTTTTAGGGTTCAGAGCCTAAGCTGGATTCTCTGGATGCCCCCCTCCCAAAACCCCCCCCAGCCCTCAGGGCTTGTCTCAGGGCTTTTCTGTGACTATTCATAACCAACACATGATTAACAAGGTAAAGCCCACACATTGTGTAGACTTTCTTTTTAATCCCTTGAGCTCGTTACACACCAAACATGATTTGTTTCGTTACTAATACGCATGTGCACATTTCATGTGTTGAATGTTGCGTACCTCATCCGATGGATCCACAAGTTTAACGTGAATGACGCGGGGATCAACCACCTGAGTCTCTCCACTCTGCGACGGAAAACAATCTTTCTGAACTTTGTTTAATTTTCTTTTTTTTTTTTACACACACAATAACAAGGTTCAGCAAGTATCTGCATTTCAAATTCAGGTGTGCGTTGCTCAACGACCACGCAGCGTGTTGTGATGCAGACGATCGCCACTCTCAATGACCTGACATTGCCATAATCACATGGCCTTTTCAAGTTACTGTAACATAAATAAGTAAGAACTCCATTATTGTTATTGAGTCGTAAGTGACGTATTTATGGGGTGAACGGAAGCATGTTAAGCTGGACGAGAGTTCCGTAGGGTGCTGCCGAAAGCCACTGACAGTGATGGGGCATGAACAGGATCAGCTAGTCCACCAGCTCTTCTGGGATCTTGCTTTTTTGTGAGCAGTGTCTATAAACATATCTCACTGGCTGCACCCAATTAAGAAGGAACGAGTCCCGTGTACAACACATACCGTAAAGCACACTGCTACTGTATTTACTGTAATTTTTGTGAGCAGTATGGTTCCTACATGGGTAAAGCAAAATCAATTTTTAAAGACATTTTTATTCTGATTACAACTCGTTAATTCTGTTAAGACCTCGGACATTAAAGTAAAGACACTGACTGAGCAGTGAAATTTAAAAAAAAAACAAAAAAAAAAAACAAAAAAAAAAAAACACACACCTGGTCCATGGTGACCTCCATAATGTGCGTAACGGGATCGTGCTGAGAAACAAGCCCAAGCACCCAGGGGTCCTCCAACTCTGGCTGGTACACCTGCACTCTCCGGCCCTGGATTGTGTACGGTCCTAAAGAAAACCATCAAAAAGGTCATGACTATGTTATAAGGATCTATGATAAGAAGAGCTGCACTGAGGTGACTGAGCACTCCATCATGCTGATAGACCCAGCGGCCACTTCATCCGACCTTTTCTCAGGATCTCCTGCAGCTCTGTGTCCTGGTGCCATCTGCTGACGGCTGCATGAAGGGTCGCCTGTTCCTGCAGCAGCGGGTGTCTCGCATCTTTTTCAACCTGCACAGGAACAAACCGTGTGATTTAAACCCTCATGACACCAAGCGGCTCCAAGCTGCTACATGGTTGCCAACCATTTGGCGGAACCACTCTTTCGACACAGTTCTAAGTCCTAAAAGGCAGTGAAAAGGACCGACCTCAAATCGCTGTAGCGCGTTTCCAGTGGAAAGAAGCTCCAGCTTTCGGCTTCCGAAGAACTCCACGGGAACCAGGGATCCCAAGCCGACGCGATCCACGAGTGGTTGAAATAGCTAAATAAAAAAAAAATTGCAGAAACAGGCATTTACTTAAAGTAGTTTAACCAAACACTTTTTATATACTGCTCACAAAAAAGAGGGGATATTTCAAAATAAATATGAAGAGGATCCCACAAGAGCTGCTGGATAATCTGATTTTGGCCATGCCCCATCACTTTGGTAACCATACACCCTACTGAAGAGTCCCTGTTGGGGGCACTCTTGTCCAGCTTAACATTCTTCTGTTCACCCCCATGAATACATCACTTACTGCTCAATCACCATCATTGAGTTTTTCGTCTCATTTGCGTAATAAAACAACTTTCTTCGGCTTTTCAATCTGCTTTTATGATGATCTTGTTTAAGAAAATAAAACCAAATGCTTTTTTTTTTTTTTTAAATTGCTTCATATCCATTTTTGGGAGCAGTGTACAATCGAAAGCAAAAACACCCCAAACAAAAATACACATTTCACAAAACAGACGGTTCTTACAAACGTTGATGCATCGATTTAGGAATTGGGAGACAAAAAAAAAAAAAAGTTTGTGATTACGAACCGATTACAGTCTAATTTCTCTGAAGATCAGGAGCTGATTAAACACAGCCAGCAATTTTGCTTTTAATCTGCTACTCAAACTGAAGCGCATTACTTTCGCCACTTAGGGCGGATACAAAGCGGCTCAGCTAGATATGGGAGGATTTTTGGGATCCCCGGGAGAATTGATGCTTTTATCAAAGGTCAGGAAATCCGAAAAGTTGTGTT